>CM076580.1:495039578-495198759 GCA_034641835.2 Pinus albicaulis | reverse complement strand
AGATGAAAATTAAAGGATTAAAGAAGAACTCACAAAAGATTAAGAAAAAAATGAAGCATCAGAAGAGAAATATAAAGGGCATGAAGATCAATTTTATGAAGAATCAACATAAAGTAATGAATAAATTTTGCTTCTAAGGGACAATAATAAAAAATTACTTTAGAAGGTCAAGACGTCCAACTATATCAGAAATAAATTAGAGGAACAAAATGAACGTCACGAGAACAAAATTCAACAAGATTCTATCAGAAAAGGAAGATGAAAATTTGTGTTTAAAAAGATTTGAATCAAAGGTTATTAGAGGAAATAAAAAGTATAAATGATAAAGAGAATGATACTAAGGACAAATTCAATGATTTATCAAATTAAGAACTTTAGAACCTTCAGTATAAGGATTCATAATCAAAACCTTCTTACAAAAATAAAAAACCTTAAAAGTGAAAGGAATTTGTTAAATGAAAAGTTGCAACAACTTACTCAAGAATAAGTATTGGTGTCTCCAGTCGTAATAGTCCAAGTTGAATATAAAGGAATAAATACCGACTCATTCAAGATAACAACTCAAGAAGATTATAATTTAAAAAATATTCAGAATTTGCAGTTCAAAAAATGGAAATTCCAAGTGATGATTCAATAGTCACCTCAACAACAACAAAATCTGATGTAAATCAAGAAACTTCCACACACATGATAAGGGAAAGTCTAATGAGAAGAACTCCCTAGTCACATTAGAATCGCAAGAAAATATAGATAAGTCAATTTACATATTTGAACCATTCAGAATGAAAACAATAGATTTATGTTCCAAAGGATAATGAAGTTTGTAGAATCTAGTCCCATGATAAAAATTCATTACAAATTTCCAGTGATCAGAAAATTCCACAAAAGATTAATCTAGTATGGTGAGATCCATTAACAATCTGACAATTTTATTTATCACTTAAAGGATCATATCATCTTGTATCAACGAATATGAAAGTATTGAGATGAGAAGATATTCAAAACAAGAAAAAAAATCAACCTCTTTCATGAGTTAGCTTTGAGGACAAATATTTTTGAAGAGGAAAGAAATGCTATGAATATAATTTATAGTAAAATAATAGAAAATAATGTAAGCAAAAATAGTCATAATTAATGATTAATTTTCCATGGGGTCTTGGATAGATGATGATCGCATGCTCTCTTAAGGCGCTCCTTGATGTGAATTCATTGGTTCAATTCCTCACCCCGATAGGGGTGATATATTGGACATGATGACGATGTAGTCCCAGCAAGATTACAAAAAAATTTACTTAATGACTAATTAACTAAATATTTAGTGATAAAGAGTTATGTACCTAAGGACGTAACCATTGTGAAGAGGTACATGCCTAGGGTATATAGGAAGTACCTCACCCTCATTGTAATAATATCATCAAAATTTGTATACACTGTTGAATATACAATTACTTGTACTGTTATGGATTTTCACATCTTCAAAGTGTTTTGAAGATTACTCCGCTACATATACAAACTTTATTCATGACAAGGAGGTTGATATTTGACACTCTCTAAATAATAACTTACCACAAAAATTATATAACTATAAGTTCACAAGGTGGACAGGAGCTAAGTTGGTGATGGAGTAAAATCTCAAGTCGTAAGAAGTTAATTGAATATATCTCTTGAGCCTAGTGAGGAGTAAGAGAAGCTAAGATTCTTAAGAAATGTTTAAATAATGAAAAGAAAAGAATAGTGCAGTGAAGTGTCTGCAAATGTGAGATAACATGTTTGAAGGTGTGTGGAGTAAGAGTAGACAGAGAAAAGTAGAGCTTGATTGCGAGTGAACTGTTGAAGTTTAATGTTGTGGATTGAGGTAGTGTGTGTGCATGTATAATGTTGGGAATATTGTCATGAGTGGCGAGTATCAAAGGAGGGTTGATTGAAAATAAGGAAATGAATAAACCAAAAATTGAATTAAGGTGCCATGGGTCTCAGTTTAAAAATCCCATGAATGAGTAGATGAAACTTGTAGAAGAAGATTCTTGATTCAAGCAGGTTGGTTCTTTGTCGATCTGAGAGGCTAGGAGCCCACTATGAACTAGTGCTCACAAACATTGATGTAAACAAAATTTTTTCTCATAATTTACATCATAATATATAAAAAAACTTTTTTTTTTTTCTTCCTAAAGGATTTCCACATTAAATCTATGTGTCCATATGTGATGTGAATATATTTTTGCTGTGTATATTTTTTATATTAATGAATCAGTGATTAAAAAATTGTAAAATTTTATAATTACTCATTCACCACCCCTATAAATAATTATTGATTCCCAATAATTGGTATCAGAGAAGGTTCATTCAGGAACAATATAACCATTGTAAGGTAGATCCACAGGGAACAATAGAAATTTAGGAAAATCAAGATATCTACTCACGTTATGTACTATTCTTTAATGGAGTAAATTGCATATATTGTATATTTATAATGGAATGACACATCATGTCTCTTGGAGTGAATGTATGGATCATAGTAGAATCTAAATAAATAAATCCAGTAACTCAATCTACAGATACTAATGAAAGGTGCGCTTACAACAATAATACACATTCCAAGAATGTGATTGTATCTGGTCTTAACCAATCTGATTTATCAAAAGGTGATGCACTACAAATTAGCAAAAGAATCTAGGGACAAGCTCAAGAACTTCTACGAAGGTGATCAAAAGGTAAAATGTGCTAAACTTAAAACCTATAGAATGAAATTCGAAAGTATTAGAATAAATGAAGAAGAAAGCCTTGTTGAATACTTTCTTAGATTTAAAGAAGTGTCTAGTATGATTAGAGGGCTTGTTGAATATACTAAAGTAAGATAATTTATCCAAAAGGTCTTAATATCACTCCCAGTGAGATTTAATACCAAGATCTCATCCATAGAAGAGATGACAGAGTTAAATCCTCTAAAAATGGAGTAATTGCATGGAAATATCACTACCTATGAGATGAGGATTGGAGGAGAGAAATCATATCCAAAGGAAGTTTAAAGTTTTTTTAAAGCTTCAAAGAAATCCAAATACCACAAAAGACACCAATATTTCTCCAATTGTGAATCAGATTAGGAGATGGCTTAGTTTGTAAGGAAACATAAAATAGGATCAACACAATGCAAAGGGAAGCTACCATTTAAGTGTTTTGAATGTGGTAGAGTTGTAAAATTTACTTCTAAATGTCCATGTAAAGTTGAGAATCAAGAAAAGGAGAAACAACTGAAAATCTGAGACAAAGCTTAGAAATATTAGAAGAAAAATACTTATAAGAAAAAGAGTTTCTACTCTAAGGAGGATAGTGAGTAATATAATACTAGCAGTGGAGAATCATCTAAGGGAGAACAAAAGGAATGCAATCACATGGGATTTGAATCTAATACTAATTTGGAAGACAAATTAGTATTTGAAAAATGAAGCAATGGTGGATCTTGAGGAAGAACTAGTAACAACACTGGAGGAGATTAAGTAGGCAAGAAAAAAGAAAATGAAATTGAAAGAAAAACTCCTAAGAGCTTAAGAAAGTATGTATAACTCTTATAATGAAGAATTTGACCTTCAAAAATTTGAGCTAGAAGAGACTCTCAATATTAAGTACATTCTAGTTCAACAATTAAAGGATAAACAAAAGAGTCATGATAGACTAGTGGATGAAAATGAAGCACTGAAGCTAGAATTATTAAAAATCTAAGGAAAGGATAGTTCAAATGCATATGGTAGAATTATCATCTCTCTAAAAACACATTTTGAAGAATCCAAAAGAAAATAGGAGATTCTTGTAAACCATGTAATTGAATGGTAAAGGAACTTGCAAGAGATTGAGGCATAAGTTGTATCTTTGGAACATATCTCATGAAGATCAAGTCAAAAATGGATTTAAATATGATATTTAATAAATTTTTTGAAGCTTTGAATACTCTTATCATCTCTCAGATACCATTAGCAAGTATAATTGGTCTTGGGTACAAAGAATCTTAGCTCACTACAAAAGGAGAATTGATCTCTAGTCCCTTAGGAAATTAAGGACATCAAAGCTAAATGAAGGCACTTATAGGAAGAATTGTTAAGAATGAAAGGGTGAAAAATTCTATAGTAAAATGAAAGATGTAACAATTATGTTAGAGAGAAAGCACCTTAGTGTATATTTTTTCACTAGCAAACCAGTAGGTGAAATCTCAATTGATCTCCTCAAACTCAACAGATGCAATATCACATGTAACCAAATTTATTTTAAGGTAACTGCTATATATATCATAACTATAGTCATAAATTTGTAATTGAAAAGTTATTAAAATTGTAGCTCTAGTCACTTTGCAATGAACCCCATTAAACACACTAATTTTTCTTTTTAATTGAAATAAGTATGAGTACTACTTTTATGTTCATGACATTTCAATACATAATTTTTCCTTCAAATACTATGCTTTATTTCTAGTTAAGTTCATAATTTTCTAATTACGTCTTCCCTCAAAGACATACTGGTGCAATTTCCCTTTGGTACACTTTATTTGACTTATCGAATGCTTCATTCTTTCTTTTTTTCTTTTTACCTTTATATATATATATATATATATATATATCTGTGTGTGTGTGTGTGTAAAATAAGTTCTTGTCATAGCCCTTGATATATTAAATTACCATGGCTATATATTTCTATGATGTCTTTTACACGATATAAAATAATATTAAATCTTTTCTAATCCTTTTATTCATATTATAAAATAAAAATGTTTTATTTCATTAACTCATTGTCCCCTTAAATTGCATGTGAAGATAGAATTTACGATCTCAAGAAGAAGTATTGTTGATTTATCAGCATATATGGAACCATATCGTTTTATTGTATATATATGTGTGTGTATGCGTATGTAAAATAAGTTCTAATCATAACCCTTGATATATTAAATTACCATGCCTATATATTTTTATGATGTCTTTTACACGATATAGATTAATATTAAATCTTTTCTAATCCTTTTATTCATATTGTAAAATAAAAATGTTTTATTTCATTAACAAATTGTCCTCTTAAATTAATAAAAATGTTTGATTTCATTAACTCGTTGTCCTCTTACATTGCATGTGAGGATACAACTTATGATCTCAAGAAGAACTATAGTTGATTTTATCAGCATGTATGGAACCATATCGTTTTACTGTACTTTGAGTGTAACTTTTTTCTTTAAAAACATGTAATTATATATATCCTTGTATTAAATATATTGATTAAATTTATATTTAAGGGAAGATTCCACTTGCAACATAATCATAATCTCATGACTAATGTTTGTCACCACATACGATTCTATTAATCTTATCAAAAGTTTGATACATAATTGAGACCAAATACGTTTCTTAATATATATTTTAAAATCGCAACGTGTAGGTTCCAGGTGGGATTTTCCATTAAAATTCGATGAACGCCTCATATATTCCATCCTCCACGTGTTTGACAGCAAGGTTTTGTCAAACCCTACAATCGGAGGTGGAAATGAGATCTTGATAGATCTAGGACACACATCGTTTAAGGGTTGATTTTTTTGTTTCAATGACTACCCAAACCCATCGGTTGTGGACTCCATCACTCACATTGTTCATTGAACATCGCTTTGTTTCCTCCACAATCCAGAGTGTTCCTTTGCATTGGAACTTCATTTATTAGCTACTATATGTAAACTTTTGATTGTTCCGGCACACAGTTGATTTATTATAGAGGTATATTTTCCTTACAAGGTTTTACTGATATATAGTGCAGATTCTATCTTTTTATTTTCATGGATACTCAGGAAAATAGATTTTTCTTACCGATTCTCCTCTTTTCACGTACTCACAATCATTTCGTATTGTGACTCTGAGTTCTTACTTCGTTCTGATATTGGTTAAGTTATCCAGCGAGGGTGCACATATAATTTCTTAAAGATATGTGCTATAATAGAGGGTTTATAATTGCAACCCTTTTTTAATGAGTCATATATAGGGAGTTTCTATATTTTTTTCACTAAAATAATAATTTTTTAAATTACTTTTTACTTGAATCTTTTTTGAAAGAGTATGGTTGTAATGGAGTGAATTGCTTTGGAAAAACCTCTCGAGATAATTATCTAATTACTTTATAAGGAGACTTTCTTACTTCATTCTTGTAATTTAACATATATATTGTTGAAGGTAATGGAGAATCTCATATTTTAGTGTGAGTTGGTTCACCAGACCTTAGGATAGGAATTGGTTTTTATTTCTTAGGGTACGGTTCAACTTTCATAGATCTTGTGTGTTATATAATGCCTGAACTATATGGAGAATGTAGAGAATTTTGCAGAAGCCAGACTCTCCTGGTTTAGACTCTCTTTCGTAAAGTTGCCCAGTGGGATTGTTTAATATTCCATTCAAACATCTTTTTTATCTTGGTATCGAAGCTGTTGTGTGAGGAGGATCCTTGCGCTGCCTGCCTACCTATCAACACTGCCATCGGAGTTGTTGTGTGAGGAGGATCCTTCTGCTATCTGCCTGCCTACCTAGAGGAGCAATCTATGCTACCTACCTGAATGCTGCTGGAGTGCTGCCTACCTGAATGCGCTGCCACCGTGAGGAGAAGATAAGTGAATTTTTTTTCATACATGGAAATTAAAGAAAAAATCACATGAATAACTGTTTATAAAGGGAATTTTTTATTGGTTCCCTTTGTGAGTGGAGATTTTTCATGATTCCTTTCCTCAATGGAGTTTTGAAAAGTTTTTTTAAAAGGAATTATTATTGATCTTCTTAAGAAGAAAGGTTTTTTTTTAAGTGTTGAAGAGATCTAAGATAGATCTAAGCCACTATATCTTTTCTCGTCAAGCTAAATAATCAATTAATCGAATCACACTTGAATGAGAGTAACAAACTTGATGGCTCCAATTACTCAAATTGGAAATTTCATATGCAGACGGTGTTAGAAGTACATAATGCATGGACAATTGCAAATGGGGATGACCCACCCATGTTGGGTATGTGTTATATTTTTTCCACGACTAGCCCACTCATATGCGGACCCACCCATGTTGGGTATGCGGTCCCACTCATATGCGGACCCACCCATGTTTTGTGCATGAGTTTGCACATGGTTTTGGGGTACGATGGTTTTCGGCCCCTGGTATTTTGTAGATCCGGTCAAGGAAACTACGGTTATGTTCTAATCCAAGGTTAATGGATTGGGGTTTATGTATGCTTCGGCATGTATATATGTGTTGTAACGCAAAAGGAACATAATGAAAAATCAAGTACAGTGCTTCTACATTTGGGATCAAGGGGGAAAATCTCTTTTTTGTGTTTATACGATTCGACATTTTAATACTCTACGTATTGTTTATTTTCTGTTATAAGATTCGTGTGTAGATAATTTCTGTTCAGGGTTAAAACCTACAAAAATAACTTTTCATGAGTTTAAATGGGTATGGTTACATGCTATCAACAGTAGTGCAACACCATGAATAATGCATTCATAAAAAATATGGATTGAAATAAAATTGAGTGAAATTTAATTAAGATATCATTCAGTTATTGAACCAGTACAACAGTGCACCAGAATGTCAATTTGATTAATAACTCCCAGCCATATAATATTCTTTTTATATTCATCCCTTACCCCAATGCAAAGATTCCTTCTCCTTCTCAAAAACAATTCCCCCAAGGTCTTAAAAATCAACCATTTTATATTATATTAACACAACCAATTTCTGTTGAATAAAGTCTCCTCCAAAAATTCAAGCTTAATGTACAATATAACTGGAAAAATCTATATTTGGAGTCTGCAACTAATTCTCCAACAAAATGAGATTCATTATATTTTTTAGGTTGGTCTCTTTTTCCTTCAATTATTCCAGCAAAGTTTTTTTCTTGATCAAATGCCTTAGAGAATAGGATTTTTTTTTTTTGGTGCAATAACAACATCAAAATAAGATAATAAATATTATTGTTAAATTCAATATTAAGTTCTCGCAAACCAAACAAAATTCCAAGGAAAATATTATATCGAACTAAACTATTAGAATCAAATGAATCTTAGGTCTAGAAGGTAAGATCTATCCATGCATAACCATCTAGAATCCAAGGTTGCGGAAATTTAATACATATGTTTAATATATAGATGTTGGATTTATCAATGGAAATATTAACAAATTAATCAACAAGGTTGGGGATTACGAGATCCCCTAGAAAGATATGTTTTATAATGAAATCAGGTTAGACAAAAAATTAAATTCATTTGGAGAGTCTCATTGCGAATATTTCCCAACAGAAATAATGTCAATCTCCTTCCCTATTGCTCTAGGCTCGAGATATTCTCAATTTTTATATGTTCATGAAGCTCTAAATTGATTGCACCCCGTTTGAATGGGTAAAATAAATATAATCCATTATTAACAATTATATAATAACCACAACAAAAATTACATTAACATTTTTAGTCCCTGCCGCCTGCGGCATGGCAGGGACTATAGTAATCGAAATAGATGGAAGCTATTAATCCCTGACGTAAATCGATGCACCCTAGAATTTTTAGTCTATGCTTTGTTAGATATTTTTCTGACAAACATTTTCTTGGCTGAATCACTTATAGATTTTTTTCTTATTAACCAATGAGCATAATTGTGATCTTATTTGGCCTCATATCGAGGCAAGTATGAGGCCAAAGTTACTATATGCATAACTGATCAAGAAATTTCCAAGTTCAAAGGAATTAATGCTAGCATTAATCCTAAACATTAAATTTCTAATGACTATGTCTAAAAACTATGGCTAATAAAAAGCATTGCCACCACTTCACCACTGCAACGCCTGTCACCATGCCTGCCCTGCCACCACGCTTGGTATTCTGCTAACAGGTGCCATACATGCCTAACAGGTGCCATACATGCGCTCCCTGAGGGCTCTATCTCAGTGCCACGGTAGTGTTTTTTATAAAAGGTCCCGGTACTGTCACTTCTATGGCCTCTGAAAGCAGTGCTTCTATCGAAATCAATGTCTGTGTATCTTGTTGAACAGGTTTACCTGCAATATGAGATGGCGGTGCTATGCAGTTTCCTGTGGACACAACAAGCATCGAAGCCTCCAGGATGCGTCCACCTCCAGTAAGTTATCGTGCACTATTTGACAGCATTCCCGCACTCTTGCTAATACAACATAGCATTATACACAATTTTGGGCTAGTATTATACACGAATTCTTTTTCATTCCTAATTCAAGTTCAGGTTTTCCGCTAGCTTCTTTCGCTGCCTCCTCTTATGACGGTGGATGACTATAAAGTTAGAACACATGATCCAAGCCTGTATTATTCCATAGCAGCAAATCAGACAGGAATCAGAGGCAGTTCTATGGCAGTAGACAGTTTTGCAGCAGCGGGTTAGAGAAGCAAACCAAGCACAAGCCATGTCTTGGCATCTTTGTAGTTCCGCAACAGCAGGGCATGGCTGCATGGCTGGGCATATTTGCCGCCGCTCCTGGAGACATCCGATTAAAAAAGGCCAAAATCAATCTATGTGCAGTGTAGAAGCACGCTTATTTTTAATAAATCTATGAGGAGAGAGTAATCTGAGTGTACCTTGTCTAGTTGCTTGAAATCTGACCTGTAGCCAAATCAGCCTTTACTCATATGCGAGCTGCCTTTACCTCTGCATCTGGTTATGCTCCTGGTGCATATATTAATTATGTTTATCGTGCATATATTTGCGATCTTGGGTGCCCAAGTAGCAGGATGCTCGAAACCCCTACAGGATCAAACACAAATTGTCTGTAACGTCTGACTAGCGTTAAAAACCCAACTTCTAGGTGGTGTTTCTCCTTTGATTGAACACAAGATTATTAACAAAAGCATCTTACCAGTCACACATTGAATAGAATATAGGACAACCCGCGTTACTAATAGCTTTGCTCATTTTTGTATGCCTGTATATTTTTCATAAAAGTTCAACAGCAATGTTAGATAGCAATATAAATCCATCTATGAAAGCTTATCGATTAAAAATACCACAAATAATATATACCTCTCCCTATGGTTTGTGGCATCATGATTGCAGTGATCCTATTTCAAATAATCTACTTCCTAAACATTCATCCATAACATAACCAACCATTTTTAGTATTGCAATGATGCCATGATTCAAGTTCAAAACCTAACCCGAAATAGAGAAAACGTAATTTTACAGAAGGTGCAGCTACATTTTAGCATCTTGTTCCTCATATCCAAGGGAGCCTGGCATGTTTTTAGTTCCTCATATCCAAGGGAACCTGGCATGGTTTTATTGCATGTAAAAAATATGGCAAAACATACCAAACACGGAACCAATTTCAATGCACAGATAAAACCAGAATGAATCAGAATTTTGTTATCTTAGGAATGGTTTTGATTTATCTAATATTTTATTTACACTGACCCAGCACTAGAATATATTCCAAACTTGAGTCCTTTAGAGTGTACGTAGTCTGTGAGGTCCTTGATTCCGGAAGGAAACTTTGAAGCTTTAGCAGCCAGATTACCCTGACAATCCATATGCTCGCTTTCAGTTAAGCGAAGATTCTGATCCTTAATTAAAAACAATTTATTTATAAATCTAAAACAAGTGAACGAGCCTTTTAATTTACCTGAGAAACTCGGTTCAACTCACCCCAACAGTCATCTGATGGTCGATTTGCACAAGCATGAGTTTGCTACTGAGATTCAAATCCCTAGCGGAAGCGAGGTAAACTAGTAAAATCCATCCTAAAAGATTTTTTATTTCAGCATGGTGATTCCACCTCCCAATGATTTTGTGATTTGAGCTTCTGCCATCGACTAAATTTAATGGATCATTTAACCAGGGGCTCGACCAGGCATAGTCAGAAGAACAATAGACCGCTCCAATAAACAATCCTGTATCTACCAAGTGACCACATCGAGATTCCATGCAAAACGCAACGAGCATGTCTGCCAAGTGGCTTTGTATTTTTTTTATTCGATTCAAAGTGGTGGCAGCGACTGTATTTATTGAATTACATATAAAATTCTCTAACTCAACCATTGAAATGCATTATTCTCTTCTTAGCCATATCTTATGCATCAACCAATCGTCTCTGTGTATGTAAGAACTTAAGAATTAAACATAACCATATCAATTTGTTTTTCATAATACTATTGGCATAATAATCTTATACAAAATTTTCTTATCCAACTTGAGATTTATTATTGAGATTAAATCCCCAAGCTAATGGCACCAAGAACCATCATCTAAAATAAATCTTCTAAATTTCCAATATACGATCCCGTAAAAATGTTAACATTGTCAAAAACACACATTTCATATGCAAATTTAAGAGAACCACAATGAAAGAATCACATTTAAAGGTGACAAATTGTTATGATTTACACACATTAATGTATACTAATGTATAAAGGCATATCATAGGAATTTACACACGTTAATGTATACTAATGTATAAAGGCATATCATAGGAAAGAATCAAATTCGAATGTAAAAAATACAAATTTTTTAACCGGCATATTTTTTTATCATTAATGATCCTTCAGAAACAAGCATACAAAATCGTAATTGATAACATAATAACTCGTCTGCGACAATATAATGTAATCTCACTCAATAAATTATAATTAAAAATATAAAACAACACTACATTTAAAACATTTATTTGCTGTGGAAGGATCATCTTTGTGTCAAAATAATAATGAACACATCTTTGTTTTATTGGAACGGATCTTATTTATGTGTTCCAGACATAGGCTGAATCAAATTTGAGGCAGATAAACTAATAAATACCTAATGTAGGACTAGTGAACTCTCCACTATCTGCTATCTGTTAATGGTCTATCTGTTTTGGGGATGGCATTTTCCTAACCACCCCGATTTGGGAAGGCATTTCCTTTTGAGTTTGGTTTTGCCGAAAATATGAGAATGGTCGGTGTGAATGGGCCAAAGGCCGCGTTGGTGATGGAAACAATCCAACGGACAGAGAGTGGTGAAAATAGCTTAACAATGTATTATGTATTTATGTGCAATAGATGAACAAATTATTATGTATTTATGTGCAATCATAGGCTGCATTACACTTTTCCCAATTAATTCAGGCAGCCCCACAGAGGTGTTTGGATGCCAACATATGGAAAATATGAAAATATATCGTTCCAGATCCAGTATTTCGCCAGAAATGCATTTATCAATCTATTATTTTCATGCAAACTAGTAAAAATAATCTCACATTTATAATCGGCCTCCTGTTTTGTATAACTGAGAGTGATTGAGAGTTGTCCATCTGCACAAATCCAGATTCAGAAAAACTAAATAGAGCTAATTGGTATACATTTCTATAGAGTAACTCGGACTTACAATACTAATTTTCTAATTCCGACTCACTTGAGTAATAATATTTGACTCAACTTACTATTTTAGATTAAGTCAACTTATCCACACGAAAATGAGTTCACATTATGTACTTGGCCGCTATTACTTGATTACAGGGATAGAGTTAAAAGTTTTGTCACTCGTGTAAAACAATGTTGACAGCATACAAAAATAAACTCAATAAAGTGAACAACATGTAAAACAATGTTGACAGCATAAAAAATAAACTCAATAAAGTGAACAACATTGAACAAGACACTGATTCGAGAGAAAATTAAATTCCTGTTAGGTATGAGCTACTTGAAACTGTTACTTCTTCTGTTGCTATGGAATATGAAACTGGGTGATGGAAATTTGTGATTATCACGCGCTAAAGATGTGTTAGATTATCACGCACTAGTTCTATTACTGGAGCTTCAACAGTAGCTTTAACAGTAAAATGAGGAGCGAGCTTTGACTGCATGCAGAAACTCCAAGGCAGGGACTAGCTGCTATGCAGCCAACCTTGTTAATATTTCAACCATGTCAATAGATAGAACATTTTTTTAGATCGAATGCCAAGTTTTAATGTTATATATTATATTGTATTTTGTTAAATTTTAGGTTAATTGGAATTTTGTGATGTGTGTTCCACAACTTGTGTTAACCATTGGAATTTTGTGATATGTGTTCCACAACTTGGGTTAACCATTGCAAAAAAAATAGCAAATTATAATCCAAAAATGAAAGAATGAATGATGAGTTTCGTAAACAAGTCAATATTTTGGACTTGATGCCCATTTTGTAAAATAGAAATGGGTTTCCATAAATTCATAAAAAAAAAAAAAATTATGTTGTCCAACATGTGGTAAATTATTTAGTATGGAAGAACATCTAGGTAAATAAAAGATGAAAATTAAAGGATTAAAGAAGAACTCACAAAAGATTAAGAAAAAAATGAAGCATCAGAAGAGAAATATAAAGGGCATGAAGATCAATTTTATGAAGAATCAACATAAAGTAATGAATAAATTTTGCTTCTAAGGGACAATAATAAAAAATTACTTTAGAAGGTCAAGACGTCCAACTATATCAGAAATAAATTAGAGGAACAAAATGAATGTCACGAGAACAAAATTCAACAAGATTCTATCAGAAAAGGAAGATGAAAATTTGTGTTTAAAAAGATTTGAATCAAAGGTTATTAGAGGAAATAAAAAGTATAAATGATAAAGAGAATGATACTAAGGACAAATTCAATGATTTATCAAATTAAGAACTTTAGAACCTTCAGTATAAGGATTCACAATCAAAACCTTCTTACAAAAATAAAGAACCTTAAAAGTGAAAGAAATTTGTTAAATGAAAAGTTGCAACAACTTACTCAAGAATAAGCATTGGCATCTCTAGTCGTAATAGTCCAAGTTGAATATAAACGAATAAATACCGACCCATTCAAGATAACAACTCAAGAAGATTATAATTTAAAAAATATTCAGAATTTGCAGTTCAAAAAATGGAAATTCCAAGTGATGATTCAATAGTCACCTCAACAACAACAAAATCTGACGTAAATCAAGAAACTTCCACACACATGATAAGGGAAAGTCTAATGAGAAGAACTCCCTATTCACATTAGAATCGCAAGAAAAGATAGATAAGTCAATTTACATATTTGAACCATTCAGAATGAAAACAATAGATTTATGTTCCAAAGGATAATGAAGTTTGTAGAATCTAGTCCCATGATAAAAATTCATTACAAATTTCTAGTGATCAGAAAATTCCACAAAAGATTAATCTAGTATGGTGAGATCCATTAACAATCTGACAATTTTATTTATCACTTAAAGGATCATATCATCTTGTATCAACGAATATGAAAGTATTGAGATGAGAAGATATTCAAAACAAGAAAAAAAATCAACCTCTTTCATGAGTTAGCTTTGAGGACAAATATTTTTGAAGAGGAAAGAAATGCTATGAATATAATTTATAGTAAAATAATAGAAAATAATGTAAGCAACAATAGTCATAATTAATGATTAATTTTCCATGGGGTCTTGGATAGATGATGATCACATGCTCTCTTAAGGCGCTCCTTGATGTGAATTCATTAGTTCAATTCCTCACCCCGATAGGGGTGATATATTGGACATGATGACGATGTAGTCCCACCAAGATTACAAAAAAATTTACTTAATGACTAATTAACTAAATATTTAGTGATAAAGAGTTATGTACCTAAGGACGTAACCATTGTGAAGAGGTACATGCCGAGGGTATATAGGAAGTACCTCACCCTCATTGTAATAATATCATCAAAATTTGTATACACTGTTGAATATACAATTACTTGTACTGTTATGGATTTTCACATCTTCCAAGTGTTTTGAAGATTACTCCGCTACATATACAAACTTTATTCATGACAAGGAGGTTGATATTTGACACTCTCTAAATAATAACTTAGCACAAAAATTATATAACTATAAGTTCACAAGGTGGACAGGAGCTAAGTTGGTGATGGAGTAAAATCTCAAGTCGTAAGAAGTTAATTGAATATATCTCTTGAGCCTAGTGGGGAGTAAGAGAAGCTAAGATTCTTAAGAAATGTTTAAATAATGAAAAGAATATAATAGTGCAGTGAAGTGTCTGCGAATGTGAGATAACATGTTTGAAGGTGTGTGGAGTAAGAGTAGACAGAGAAAAGTAGAGCTTGATTGCGAGTGAACTGTTGAAGTTTAATGTTGTGGATTGAGGTAGTGTGTGTGCATGTATAATGTTGGGAATATTGTCATGAGTGGCGAGTATCAAAGGAGGGTTCATTGAAAATAAGGAAATGAATAAACCAGAAATTGAATTAAGGTGCCATGGGTCTCAGTTTAAAAATCCCATGAATGAGTAGATGAAACTTGTAGAAGAAGATTCTTGATTCAAGCAGGTTGGTTCTTTGTCGATCTGAGAGTCTAGGAGCCCCCTATGAACTAGTGCTCACAAACATTGATGTAAACAAATTTTTTTCTCATAATTTACATCATAATATATAAAAAAACTTTTTTGTTTTTTCTTCCTAAAGGGTTTCCACATTAAATGTATGTGTCCATATGTGATGTGAATATATTTTCTTTATTATTATATTTTTTTATATTAATGAATCGGTGATTAAAAAAATTGTAAGAATTTTATATTACTCATTCACCACCCTATAAATAATTATTGATTCCAGGAGATATGTGAGTATCGAGAGAAAGGTTCATTCGAGACGATATAACCATTGTAAGGTAGATCCGGGGAGCTGATAGAAATTTAGAAGAAATCAAGATCTACTCACGTTATGTACTGTTAACTTTAATGGAGTAAAGAGCATGTAAGCGTATATTTATGTTAGAATGACACACCATGTCTCTTGGGTAGATGTATGGATCATAGTAGAATCTAAATAAATAGTGCCGGTAACTCAATCTACGGTGCGATGAAAGGTGAGCTTACAACAATAATACACACATTCCAAAATGTGATTGTGCTCAGTCTTAACCAATTTGATTTATCAAAAGGTGATGCAATACAAATTAGCATAAGAATCTAGGGACAAGCTCAAGAACTTCTACGAAGGTGATCAAAAGGTAAAATGTGCTAAACTTAAAACCTATAGAATGAAATTCGAAAGTATTAGAATAAATGAAGAAGAAAGCCTTGTTGAATACTTTCTTAGATTTAAAGAAGTCTCTAGTATGATTAGAGGGCTTGTTGAATATACTAAAGTAAGATAATTTATCCAAAGGGTCTTAATATCACTCCCAGTGAGATTTAATACCAAGATCTCATCCATAGAAGAGATGACAGAGTTAAATCCTCTAAAAATGGAGTAATTGCATGGAAATATCACTACCTATGAGATGAGGATTGGAGGAGAGAAATCATATCCAAAGGAAGTTTAAATTTTTTTTAAAGCTTCAAAGAAATCCAAATACCACAAAAGACACCAATATTTCTCCAATTGTGAATCAGATTAGGAGATGGCTTATTTTGTAAGGAAACATAAAATAGGATCAACACAATGCAAAGGGAAGCTACCATTTAAGTGTTTTGAATGTGGTATAGTTGTAAAATTTACTTCTAAATGTCCATGTAAAGTTGAGAATCAAGAAAAGGAGAAACAACTGAAAATCTGAGACAAAGCTTAGAAATATTAGAAGAAAAATACTTATAAGAAAAAGAGTTTCTACTCTAAGGAGGATAGTGAGTAATATAATACTAGCAGTGGAGAATCATCTAAGGGAGAACAAAAGGAATGCAATCACATGGGATTTGAATCTAATACTAATTTGGAAGACAAATTAGTATTTGAAAAATGAAGCAATGGTGGATCTTGAGGAAGAACTAGTAACAACACTGGAGGAGATTAAGTAGGCAAGAAAAAAGAAAATGAAATTGAAAGAAAAACTCCTAAGAGCTTAAGAAAGTATGTATAACTCTTATAATGAAGAATTTGACCTTCAAAAATTTGAACTAGAAGAGACTCTCAATATTAAGTACATTCTAGTTCAACAATTAAAGGATAAACAAAAGAGTCATGATAGACTAGTGGATGAAAATGAAGCACTAAAGCTAGAATTATTAAAAATCTGAGGAAAGGATAGTTCAAATGCATATGGTAGAATTATCATCTCTCTAAAAACACATTTTGAAGAATCCAAAAGAAAATAGGAGATTCTTGTAAACCATGTAATTGAATGGTAAAGGAACTTGCAAGAGATTGAGGCATAACTTGTATCTTTGGAACATATCTCATGAAGATCAAGTCAAAAATGGATTTAAATATGATATTTAATAAATTTTTTGAAGCTTTGAATACTCTTATCATCTCTCAGATACCATTAGCAAGTAAATTTGGTCTTGGGTACAAAGAATCTTAGCTCACTACAAAAGGAGAATTCATCTCTAGGCCCTTAGGAAATTAAGGACATCAAAGCTAAATGAAGGCACTTATAGGAAGAATTGTTAAGAATGAAAGGGTGACAAATTCTATAGTAAAATGAAAGATGTAACAATTATGTTAGAGAGAAAGCACCTTAGTGTATATTTTTTCACTAGCAAACCAGTAGGTGAAATCTCAATTGATCTCCTCAAACTCAACAGATGCAATATCACATGTCACCAAATTTATTTTAAGGTAACTGCTATATATATCATAACTATAGTCATAAATTTGTAATTGAAAAGTTATTAAAATTGTAGCTCTAGTCACTTTGCAATGAACCCCATTAAACACACTAATTTTTCTTTTTAATTGAAATAAGTATGAGTACTACTTTTATGTTCATGACATTTCAATACATAATTTTCAACCTTCAAATACTATGCTTTGTTTTCTACAGATTAATTTCATAATTTTCTATTAATTCATTATTTCCCTCAAAGACATCTTTGGTGCAATTTCCTTTGGTACACTTTCTTGACTTATCGAATGCTTCATTCTTTCTTTTTCTTTTACTTTACCTTTATATATATATATATATATATATATATATATATATATATATATATATATATATATATATATATATATATATATATGTCTGTGTGTGTGTGTGTGTGTGTGTGTGTGTGTGTGTGTGTGTGTGTGTAAAATAAGTTCTTGTCATAGCCCTTGATATATTAAATTACCATGCCTATATATTTTTATGATGTCTTTTACGCGATATAGAATAATATTAAATCTTTTCTAATCCTTTTATTGATATTATAAAATAAAAATGTTTTATCTCATTAACTCATTGTCCCCTTAAATTGCATATGAAGATAGAATTTACGATCTCAAGAAGAAGTATTGTTGATTTATCAGTATATATGGAACCATATCGTTTTATTGTATATATATGTGTGTGTATGCGTATGTAAAATAAGTTCTAATCATAACCCTTGATATATTAAATTACCATACCTATATATTTTACTTAAGTGAAAATAGCATACACGATATAGATTAATATTAAATCTGTTCATCCTTTTATTCATATTCTAAAATAAAAATGTTTTATTTCATTAACAAATTGTCCTCTTAAATTAATAAAAATGTTTGATTTCATTAACTCGTTGTCCTCTTACATTGCATGTGAGGATACAACTTATGATCTCAAGAAGAACTATTGTTGATTTTATCAGCATGTATGGAACCATATCGTTTTACTGTACTTTGAGTGTAAC
The DNA here is from genome assembly GCA_034641835.2 of Pinus albicaulis. Taxonomy (NCBI): domain Eukaryota; kingdom Viridiplantae; phylum Streptophyta; class Pinopsida; order Pinales; family Pinaceae; genus Pinus; species Pinus albicaulis. The sequence goes on along the minus strand of CM076580.1, from coordinate 495,180,179 downwards.
TTTTTTCTTTAAAAGCATGTAATTATATATATCCTTGTATTAAATATATTGATTAGATTTATATTTAAGGGAAGATTCCACTTGCAACATAATCATAATCTCATGACTAATGTTTGTCACCACATACGATTCTATTAATCTTATCAAAAGTTTAATACATAATTGAGACCAAATACGTTTCTTAATATATATTTTAAAATCGCAACGTGTAGGTTCCAGGTGGGATTTTCCATTAAAATTCGATGAACGCCTCATATATTCCATCCTCCACGTGTTTGACAGCAAGGTTTTGTCAAACCCTACAATCGGAGGTGGAAATGAGATCTTGATAGATCTAGGACACACATCGTTTTAGGGTTGATTTTTTTTGTTTCAATGACTACCCAAACCCATCGGTTGTGGACTCCATCACTCACATTGTTCATTGAACATCGCTTTGTTTCTTCCACAATCCAGAGTGTTCCTTTTCATTGGAACTTCATTTATTAGCTACTATATGTAAACTTTTGATTGTTCTGGCACACAGTTGATTTATTATAGAGGTATATTTTCCTTACAAGGTTTTACTGATATATAGTGCAGATTCTATCTTTTTATTTTCATGGATACTCAGGAAAATAGATTTTTCTTACCGATTCTCCTCTTTTCACGTACTCACAATCATTTCGTATTGTGACTCTGAGTTCTTACTTCGTTGTGATATTGGTTAAGTTATCCAGCGAGGGTGCACATATAATTTCTTAAAATATGTGCTATAATAGAGGGTTTATAATTGCAACCCTTTTTTAATGAGTCATATATAAGGAGTTTCTATATTTTTTTCACTAAAATAATAATTTTTTAAATTACTTTTTACTTGAATCTTTGTTGAAAGAGTATGGTTGTAATGGAGTGAATTGCTTTGGAAAAACCTCTCGAGATAATTATCTAATTACTTTATAAGGAGACTTTCTTACTTCATTCTTGTAATTTAACATATATATTGTTGAAGGTAATGGAGAATCTCATATTTTAGTGTGAGTTGGTTCACTAGACCTTAGGATAGGAATTGGTTTTTATTTCTTAGGGTACGGTTCAACTTCCATAGATCTTGTGTGTTATATAATGCCTGAACTATATGGAGAATGTAGAGAATTTTGCAGAAGCCGGACTCTCCTGGTTTAGACTCTCTTTCGTAAAGCTGCCCAGTGGGACTGTTTAATATTCCATTCAAACATCTTTTTTATCTTGGTATCGAAGCTCTTGTGTGAGGAGGATCCTTGCGCTGCCTGCCTACCTATCAACACTGCCATCGGAGTTGTTGTGTGAGGAGGATCCTTCTGCTATCTACCTGCCTACCTAGAGGAGCAATCTATGCTACCTACCTGAACGCTGCTGGAGTGCTGCCTACCTGAATGCGCTGCCACCGTGAGGACAAGATAAGTGAATTTTTTTTCATACATGGAAATTAAAGAAAAAATCACATGAATAACTGTTTATAAAGGGAATTTTTTATTGGTTCCCTTTGTGAGTGGAGATTTTTCATGATTCCTTTCCTCAATGGAGTTTTGAAAAGTTTTTTTAAAAGGAATTATTATTGATCTTCTTAAGAAGAAAGGTTTTTTTTTAAGTGTTGAAGAGATCTAAGATAGATCTAAGCCACTATATCTTTTCTCATCAAGCTAAATAATCAATTAATCGAATCACACTTGAATGAGAGTAACAAACTTGATGGCTCCAATTACGCAAATTGGAAATTTCATATGCAGACGGTGTTAGAAGTACATAATGCATGGACAATTGCAAATGGGGATGAGCCGAAGCCAGCAGCAGGAGCAGCATCGATCCCAGAATGGGAGAAGAGAGAAGGTAAAGAAAAAACAGTGCTGAAGATGTTAGTGAAAGTCTGCATCATACTGCATCTCAGAGAATGTAAATTAGCAAATGAAATCTAGACCATATTGAAGGATTTGTTTGAGATTAGGAATACAAATCATCTCTTGTTCTTGAAGAGCAAGATTTTGTCCATAAATATGGAGGGGAATGAAACAAATGCTTCGTTCATATCGCGAATCAAAGACCTGAAGAACAAATTGTCAAACATAAGTGAGATAGTTGCAGATGCAGATTTGGTCATGATTACCATGAATGGTATGACTGATAATTACCAAATGTTTATCACTGGGATAAGTGCGCGAGAGAAAATCCCAAAGTTTGAAGAACTTATAGGAATATTAATGCATGAAGAATAAAGAAGATTGACTCTGAAACCCTAGAGTGAAGATCTGGCGCTAACAGCGAAGAAGAAATTCTTCAGAGGAAAAGGAAATCCATCACAACAAAACAGAGGAAACCCACAGAAAATACCAAGTCAAACTCAAGGTATGCATTCAAATAAAAACAACTCTGTAATTAAATGTTTTTTTTGAAGAAAAATAGGTCATATTGCTAAGGAGTGCAGGAAGAAGAAATTTCATGAAGAACAGTAGAAGCATAAAAGACATACAGGTCATTTTGCAAATGATGACCATGTTCAGGACTTCAGATTATTCATGGCAAACCTTGGTGAGAATGTCAATGTAGACACCTGGTATGTAGATTTGGGAGCATCCACACATATGACAGGGAACAGACAATGGTTTGAAGATTTTAAAGAAATCAACAACGGAGCACAAATTTGCCTTGGTGATGATAGATGTCGTCAGATGAAAGCATGCAGGAAAATTTATGTTATCTTACATAATGGTAATGTAAGATATATTCATAATGTAATGTATGTGCCCGGGTTGACAAAGAATCTGATTTTTGTATCCATGATTACAGATTAGGATCTCAAGGTTGAATTTTTTAAATATAACTATTATATTAAAGATCTTTTGGATGGCATGAAGACTATTGCTTTCGAATTCGAACAGGAGACCTGTACAAGTTGGATGTGAGAACAACACCATATCGAGCATTGACATCATCAATTTTTACTATATAAGAGTTGTGGAACCAAATACTTGATCATATCAACTACAATGACTTGTTGTTACTTCAGAAAAAGGAAATGGTAAGAGATATTCCTATATTTAAACAAGTGCATAATGATTGTGATGCTTGTGCATTAGAAAAGATGCATATAGAAGAATTCTCTTTTCGACTTGAAAGGAAAAAGAGAGACATACTTGAATTAGTGCACACAAACCTTTGTGGACCCATGCAAACAAAGTCATTAGGAAGTGCACTGTATTTTTTAATGTTTGTTGATGACTGCACGAAGTTTTCTTGGGTATATTTCATGAGTAAGAAAAGCCACACCTTTGAATACTTTAAGCAGTTTAGATATATGATTGAAAAGAAAATAGGGAAGCACATAAAAATTATCCACTCTGATCAAGGGGGAGAATACAGGAAGGAGGAACTTACCAAGTACTGTAAAGACCATGGGATATTACAAAAATTCATAGTACCCCACACTCCTCAGCAAAATGGAGTAGTGGAATGAAAGAACAAAACATTGGTGGAGTCTGCTAGGAGCATGTTGAAAGGTAAGGATCTTTCGAATAGTTTTTGGGCTGAAGCATTGAATACTGCAGTTTATTTGAAAAATAGGAGTCCTACAAGAAGTCTCGAGTTTATACCTCCTTTTGAAACATTATATGGATTTAAACCTGCAGTAAAACATCTAAGAATATTTGGGTTCAAAGCATTTTCCCATAGGTTGGACCAAAATGTGTTGAGGAACCTGCTATCCCTATTTGATATGATAGACTGTGGGATCCCAAAGTGCACCCACACTCGTTCAAAGAAGATTTTAGCAGTGGCTTCTAATGTGATATTCTTCTTATAGGCCGCCATAATGGCCATCTTCGAGAATCTATCGACGACCACGAAAACACAGTCATTTCCATGCTTAGTAGAAGGCAGGCCCGGCATGTAATCCATGGAGATGGATTCCCAAGGTAGACTAGGGGTAGGTAGGAGAGTATATAGGCCTTGCTTCTTGATGGTCGGTTTGGCAATGGCACAGGCGGTGCAGGATCTAATGTGCTTCCCGACATCCTTTCGAAGGTTCGGCTAATAGAAATACTTCTACAGTACTGCTACTGTTTTCTCTACCCCGAAATGCCCAGTGACTCGACTGTAGTGTGCTTCCCATATCATCTTGGCATGCTCACTTGAAGGAACACAAAGGTGTCCCAGGTTACATAAAAGTGCATCTTGGAGGTGAAAATTTGAAACTTGCGTACCCCCCAAGGGTGCCTTGTAAGTGTGGCTGAATTCTGGGCCGCTCTCGTAGAGAAGCGGCCGATCAGAAGTCTCGTGCCCACAACAGTTGAGAACGGTGGTGAGCACCACGATCGGTGGTCGGCTGAGGCAATCTGCAACATTATTGGTGCTACCCTTCTTGTACTTTATGTTCAAATGAAAATGTTGCAGATATGTGGACAACTTCAAATGGAGATCATTCTGCAACTTCCCTTGTGTCTGTATGAACTGTAGGGGCTGGTGGTCTGTGTGGATGATTGTTTTCTTCCCCAAAATGTAATGCTTCCATTGTCGACAAGCTTGCACAATGAAATACATTTCTTTATCATAAGTGGGATACTTGCGAACTGTGTTAGACAATGTCTCACTGTGATATGCCATTGGATGTCCCTGTTGAGTAAGAACTGCCCCAATAGCTTAGTCAGAGGCATCTGTCTTGATCTCAAATGGTTGTTGCAAGTCTGGTAATATGAGCACTGGGGCAGAAGAGAGGCAATTTTTCAATTCTGTGAACGCCTTCTATTGAGGTTCCGACCAAAAGAATTTTGCTCTCGCTCCTCCCTTGGTGACTTGACTCAAGGGCTAAGTGATATGAGAGAATCCCAACACGAACCTATGGTAGAAATTAGCAAGACCCAGAAAGCTGCAAAGCTCTCTTATAGTGGTTGGGGCTGGCCAATCCTGAATAAATTGGATCTTGGCTGGATCCACATGCACCCCCCTTTCATCAATAATGTATCCTAGATATTGAACCTGGGTCATGCCAAAAGTGCACTTCTCCAAATTGGCACACAACTTGTGTTGCCACAGTGTTTGGAGGACTTGTCGGATGTGGTGAAGGTGCTCTTCCCAAATCTAGCTGAAGATCAGAATGTCATCCAAGTATACCACTACAAATTATTTTTTGATTGGCCGGAAGATGTCGTCCATCATCCTCATGAAGGTTGCGGGAGCATTCGACAACCCAAAAAGCATGACCAGCCATTCAAAAAGGCCTTCCTTGGCTTTGAAGGCAGTCTTCCACACATCGAAGGGTTCAATTGGTACTTGGTGATACCCAGACTTCAAGTCGATATTGCTGAAATATTTCACCTTTGAGTTGGTTCAGAAGGTCATCAATCCATGGGATCGGGTACCTATTCCGGACAGTTATCTTGTTCAGCGCCCGATAGTCAATACAAAGTCTCCACGTCCCATCCTTCTTCTGTACCAACATGATCAGGCTCCCACATGGCAATGAACTTGGTAAAATGTGACCTTTCTACAGTAGCTCCTGAATCCGCCTCTTGATTTCATCGTTCTCCATAACAAAGCAATGATAGATCGGTCCATTGGGTAGCGGCGCACACCTAGGGTCAGATCAATTGGGTGCTTGACCTGACAGTGTAGAGGAACCCCTATGGGTGAGGTGAAGATGTCCCCGTACTCCTCCACAACCTTATCCATTTGTTGTTGCCGTGTAGAGGAGCCCTGTTTGGAGTTCGTGCCCACAGTGTTCTTCTTGCCCTGGGGCAGATCATCAGGAAAACAAATTTCCTAGTTTTGGAAATGAGCTTACTACATTGTTTTGCAGTAACCAAAGAGATAGTGGCAGGAGCTGGTACCTCTGGTATCCTGTACAAATTATTTCCCAAAGTAACAATAACAGCGCGAGGCCAAGACTCATACACAGTATGACGCTTCCACAAGTATGGTTGTCCTAATAATACATCACAAACATCAATAGGAGAAACGTCACATAATACCTCATCCGTGAAAGGCTTGATGCTATAGGGAAGGTGGCACTGCTTGCTGACGCGGAGATCTCGTCCTTGGTGAAGCCACCCGATGGTGTATGGATGTGGGTGAGCTGTGGTCGACAAGCCCAACTGCTTCACGGGGTCTGCTGAAATGAGGTTCTTTTGGCTCCCATTGTCGACAATGAACTATACCAGGGAGCCCTTTACCCACATCTGGGAGTGGAAGAGGCGTTCCTCCTCCTCTGGATCTTCTGGTTCCTCCTTCTAGATCTTCGTAGTGGAAATAGTGGCATTGGGCTCCGCATCAATAATCTATTTCCGTTTTTCATTCCCCTTGTCAGGTTCTGATTTAGAGTCAGAGCATGCATCTGACTCAGAAGCCCTCATCTCGGCCACCAGCGACTGCTTGGCCCGACACTCACTTATGTTGTGAGTGGAGCTCTTATGGAACTCACACCACTTTCTCATATCCTTCTTTCACTTTGCAGTGTTGTTCTTTGCTTGTGGCTTCGACAGGTTTTCTTGAGTCACCTTGCCTTGGCTCTATCCTTTGTTCTGCGGTTTAGGAGCACCCTTCCCTTGCTTTTGATTCGTAGATCCAAAGTCTCACTTCTTCTATTTGAATTTCTGCTCAATCTTGGCAGCATACTGGTATGTCGTACCAAGCGAGAAGATGTCGAGGAACTCCATTTCCTCCTAAATGTATCTGTGTAGACAGCTGAGATACTTTAGCGCCAGATGTTTCTCTGAATCTTTGATACCCAACTTGGTGTGCAGGGTATGGAACAGATTCGCCAGCTCATACACATCTTGATTCCTTTGTTGTCGTAGCGTGGTCTATTGTATGTACTTGTCCTCATAGCTCCCCACGGGATAGTATTGTTCCTTGATGACATCTTGGAAAGAATTCCAAGTGGGTACAGCCAAGAACAGAGAGGATTTTTTCTCGTCCTTTTTCTCATAGTGGGTTTCCCACCAGTCCTTGACATGTGGGGCAGCTTTGAGGAGTGCAAAAATAATCTTCTCACTATCGGAAAAGTCATGAACCGAGAAATATCCTTCTAATATATTCAACCATCTATCTACGACATCTGCATCTATTTGACCCTCAATTATGGGAATGTCAAAATTTACTTGTACCTTAAAAGGAGTCACACCTCTAGAGTGGCCGCTAGATGCAGATGTGCCGCCAGTGGGCAGCCGTTGAAGGATCTGGGAAAAGTTATCCATCATCACGTTCCCTTGTTTTTCGAGGGCCTCCTCGAGCAATATTTTTATAGGATCTCCTGCTCCCTCATCTTTATTTTCATCCCCAATGGGCGTCCACCAGGGTTTGCGAGGCTGATCTTGCAAAGGTTCCACTAGATCGAGCCCTGACTCCTTATACCCTGACCTCGTTGGGGACATGCAAAGAAAGATCGAGAAAAAGCAGACCTCTTTGATACCACTGATCTGGATTTATGTAGGAATGCAACAGAATAAACATATAACCATAAATACAAAGATGCAGCGGAAATAACACTTCATTTCATTAATATCAAAGAACTGAAATTTTCTTATAGACAGAATGGAAATGAAACTAGCTAGGGCGCTGGTAGCTATCTCTGAGAAGATATGTGGCAGATACAGGCCTCTAAACTAAGTTACAATGAGGCTCAAGGGCCTATTTTTTATTTAGAAACAATGGGAAATCCTAAACAGCCAAAACCCTAACCCTAGGAGATGAAGCGCCAAAATTATGGGCCCCATTTGTGTAAATTGGTCTTTCAACTTCCCAGGGACATAACTTTGGCATATGATCCCCATTTGACGCGTACCATACCTCATTAGAAAGATCTATCCGAGGACTAAAAATTTTGAGTGAGAAATATCGGTCCATGGACCCATGTTGCTCCCTGTTTTCCAAAAAAATGGCGTTTAGGGCCTCAAAATGGCTCTGGAAGTTCAGGACCCAAAAGACTGCTAAAAATAGTATGTTGTGTCGAAACTGAAAAAAACTGAAAGAGACAATGGTGGAGCCCCAAGTGGAATAGGCAGGTGACCACCAATATCCACCTGGATCATTCCTCCCCACTTAGGAAGCAATGGTCCCTATTGCGTTAAGTTCCTCCATGAGATGAGGAAATTTCTACTGAACTTGGTCCCTGGTGAACTACTTTCCTTAGTGCAAGAGTTGGGCAGCTTTGACAACCCGATACAGTTGGATCTTTTGTTGGCGAGTGTTCTTGATCTGCATGTCCATGATACAATCTATGGTGGCCTATTCCATGTAGTCTGGGTTTAACTCTGTTGGTGTGAGCTGTTCTGCAATGTCAGAGGTGTCCAGTAGAGGTGAGAAGTAAGGATGAAGGTGGTCCACAGTGAATACTGGGTGCAGACCAAGGAATGGTGGAATATTGAGCTCGAAGGCATTGTTCCCTACAGCCTTGGTGATGGTGTACGACCCATATCAGAGTGGGCGAAGCTTGCGGTGGGGTCCAGTTAGGCGCTCCTTCTGCAAATGTAGCCATACTTTGTCGCCCACCTGGAATTTGTGTGGCACCCATTGTTGATCATGGTGTTGCTTGTACTTATCATTGGCTCTATCCAATATGTCATGAACCTATTGGTGGATGTGTTGAATGTGCTCAATGAATCTATTTGCTTTGTCAACTTCAGACTGGACATGAGCTGAATCAGCCTGAGTAGCTGCAAATGGCATGGCTACGTCAATGGGACATAGTGGCTAGAATACCAAGCCCACTTGAAAGGGGTTATGGCCGATTGAACTGTGGAGAGCCCAGTTATAACTATGTTGTACATAGCGGAGGCTCTCGTCCCATGTGCGTGGATGCTTTGAATTTTACATGCGCAGAATGTGTACAATCATTCTGTTGACGACCTTTGTCTGTCCATCTATTTGCGGATGGAAATTTGTGGACTTGATGAGCTTAGTGTCTAGAATTGACCAGAGGCTGGACCAAAATGTGTTGAGGAACCTTCTATCTCGATCTGACATGATAGACTGTGGGATCCCAAAGTACACCCACACTCGTTCAAAGAAGAGTTTAGCAGTGGCTTCTACTGTGATATTCTTCTTACAGGCTGCCATAATGGCCATCTTCGAGAATCTGTCGATGGCCACGAAAACACAGTCATTTCCATGCTTAGTATAAGCAGGCCCAACATGTAATCCATGGAGATGGATTCCCAAGGTCGACTAGGGGTAGGTATCGGAGTATATAGGCCTTGCTTCTTGATGGTCGATTTGGAAATGGCACAGGCAGTGCAAGATCTGATGTGCTTCCCGACATCCTTTCGGAGGTTCAGCCAATAGAAATACTTCTGCAGTACTGCTACTGTTTTCTCGACCCCAAAATGCCCAGCGACTCAACTGTAGTGCACATCCCATATCATCTTGGCATGCTCGCTTGAAGGAACACAAAGGTGTCCCAGGTGACATAAAAGTGCATCTTGGAGGTGAAAATTTGGAACTTGCGTACCCCCCAAAAGTGTCGTGTAAGTGTGGCAGAATTCTGGGTCGCTCTCGTAGAGAAGCGGCTGATCAGAAGTCTCGTGCCCACAAGAGTTGAGAACGGTGGTGAGTGCCACGATCAGTGGTCGGCTGAGGCAGTTTGCATCATTATTGGTGCTACCCTTCTTGTACTTGATGTTAAAATGAAATTGTTGCAGATATGTGGACCACTTCTGATGGCGATCATTCTGCAACTTCCCTTATGTCTGTATGAACTCCAGGGGCCGGTGGTCTGTGTGGATGATTGTTTCCTTCCCAAAAATGTAATGCTTCCATTGTCGACAAGCTTGCATAATGGAATACATTTCTTTGTCATAAGTGGGATACTTGCAAACTGTGTCAGACAATGTCTCACTGTGATATGCCATTGGATGTCCCTGTTGAGTAAGAACTGCCCCAATAGCATAGTCAGAGTCATCTGTCTCGATCTCAAATGGTTGTTGCAAGTATGCTAATGTGAGCACTGGGGCAGAACAGAGGCAATTTTTCAATTCTGTGAATGCCATCTGTTGAGGTTCCGACCAAAATAATTTTTCTGTCGCTCCTCCCTTGGTGACTTGACTCAAGGGCCAAGTGATATGAGAGAATCCCAACACGAACCTACGGTAGTAACTAGCAAGACCCAGAAAGCTACGAAGCTCTATTATAGTGGTTGGGGCTGGCCAATCCTGAATGACTTGGATCTTGGTTGGATCCACATGCACCCCCCTTTTATCAATAATGTATCCCAGATATTGAACCTAGGTCATGCCAAAAGGCCCAAATTCGCACACAACTTAGTTAAGCCGCAGTGTTTGGAGGACTTGTCGGATGTGGTGAAGGTGCTCTTCCCAAGTCTGGCTAAAGATCAGAATGTCATCCAAGTACACAACTATAAATGAGTTGGTGAATGGCCGCAAGATGTCATCCATCGTCCTCTTGAAGGTTGCGGGAGCATTCGTCAACCCGAAAGGCATGACCAGCCATTCAAAAAGGCCTTCCTTGACTTTGAAGGCATTCTTCCACACATCAGAGGGTTCAATTAGTACCTGGTGATACCCAGACTTCAAGTCGATCTTTCTGAAATATTTTGCACCTTTGAGGTTGTCCAGAAGGTCATCAATATGTGGGATCGGGTACCTAATCTAGACAATTATCTTGTTCAACGCTCGATAGTCACTAAAGAGTCTCCACGTCCCATCCTTCTTCTTTACCAACATGATCGGGCTCCCATCAGGTGATGAACTTGGTTGGATGTGACCTTTCTGTGGCAGCTCCTGAATTTGCCTCTTGATTTCATCATTCTCCAAAACAGAGCGTCGATAGATAGGTCCATTGGGTAGCTTCGCATCTGGGATCAGATCAATCAGGTGCTTGACCTGACAGTGCAGAGGAACCCCTGTGGGTGATGTCCCCGTACTCCTCCACAACCTTATCCATTTGTTGTTGTCGTGCAGAGGAGCCCTGTCTCGAGGTTGTGGCCACAGTCTTATTCTTGCCTTGGGGGCAGATCATCAGGAAAAAAAATTTCCTGGTTTGGGAAATGAGCTTACTACATTATTTTGCAGTAACCAAAGAGATAGCGGGAGGAGGTGGTACCTCTGGTATCCTGTACAACTGATTTCCCAAAGTAACAATAACAGCGTGAGGCCGAGACTCATACACAACATGACGCTTCCACAAGTATGGTTGTCCTAATAATACATCAGAAACATCAATAGGAGCAACATCACATAATACCTCATCTATGAAGGGCTTGATGCTATAGGGAAGGCGACACTGCTGGTTGATGCGGAGATCTTGTCCTTGGTGAAGCCACCCGATGGTGTATGGATGTGGGTGAGTTGTGGTCAACAAGCCCAACTGCTTCATAGCGTCTGCTAAAATGAGGTTCTTTTGGCTCCCATTGTCGATAATGAACTGCACCAGGGAGCCCTTTACCCACATCTGGGAGTGGAAGAGACGTTCCTCCTCCTCTGGATCTTTCGGTTCCTCCTTCTGGATCTTCATAGTGGCAACAGTTGCATTGGGCTCTGCATCAATAATTTGTTTCCCTTTGTCATTCCCCTTGTCAGGTTCTAATTCAGAGTCAGAACATGCATCTGACTCAGAAGCCCTCTTCTCAGCCACTAGAAACTGCTTGGCCCAACACTCACTTGTGTTGTGAGTGGAGCTTTTATGGAACTCACACCACTTTCCCGTGTCTTTATTTGGATTTGCGGTGTTTTTCTTTGCTTCTGGCTTCGACAGGTTGTCTTGAGTCACCATGCCTTGGCTCAGTCCTTTGTTCTGCGGTTTGGGAGCACCCTTCCCTTGATTTTGATTCACAGATCCAAAGTCTCACTCCTTCTGGTTGAATTTCTGCTCAATCTTGGCAGCATACTGGTATGCCGTACCAAGCGAGGATATTTCGAGGAACTCCATTTCCTCCTAAATGTATTTGTGCAGACAACTGTGATACTTTAGCACCAGATGTTTCTTTGAATCTTTGATACCCAACTTGGTGCGCAGGGTATGGAACAGATTTGTTAGCTCATGCACATCTTGATCCCTTTGTTGTCGCAGCATGGTCCATTGTATGTACTTGTCCTCATAGCTCCCCACGGGATAGTATTGTTCCTTGATGATGTTTCAAAAAGAATTCCAAGTGGGTATGACCGAGAATAGAGAGGGTTCTGTCTCGTCCTTTTTCTCACAATGGGTTTCCCACCAGTCCTTGACATGGGGGGTAGCTTTGTGGAGTGAAAAAATAATCTTCTCCCTGTCAGAAAAGTCATTAACCGAGAAATATCCTTCTAATAGACTCAACCATCTATCTATAGCATCTGCATCTATTTGACCCTCAAATATGGGAATGTCAAAATTTACTTGTACCTTAAAAGGAGTCACACCTCCAGAGTGGCTGTTGGATGCAGATGTACCACCGGTGGGCAGTCGTTGAAGGATTTGGGCAAATTTATCCATCATCGCGTTCCTTTTTTTTTCAAGGGCCTCCTCGAGAAATATCTTGATAGGATCTCCTGCTCCCTCATCTTTCTTTTTGTCCCCCATGGGCATCCATCAGGGTTTGTGAGGCTTATCTTGCAAAGCTTCCACCAGATCGAGCCCTAACTCCTTATACCCCAACCTCGTTGGGGACATGCAAAGAAAGATCAAGAAAAAGCAGACCGCTTTGATACCACTAATCTGTATTTATGTAGGAATGCAACATAATAAACATATAACCATAAATACAAATATGCAACAAAAATAACACTTCATTTCATTAATCTTAAAGAACTGAAATTTGCTTACAGACAGAATGGAAATGAAACTAGCTAGGGCGTTGGTAGCTATCTCTGAGAATGGATGTGGTGGCTACAGGCCTCCTAACTGAGTTACAATGAGGCTTGAGGGCCTATTTATCATTTAGAAACAATGGGAAATCCTAAACAGCCAAACCCCTAACCCTAGGAGATGAAGCGCAAAAACTATGGGCCCCGTTTAGGTAAATTGGTGTTTCAACTTCCCGAGGACGTAACTTTGGCATACGATCTCCGTTTGATGTGTACCATACCTCATTAGAAAGATCTATCCGAGGACTACAAATTTCAAGTGAGAAACGTTAGTCCATGGACCCATATTTCTCCCTGCTTTCCCTAAAAATTTCATTTAGTGCCTCAAAATGGCTCTGGAAGTTGAGGACCCAAAAAAAATGCTTAAAATAGTAAGTTGTGCCGAAACTGAAAAAACTCAAAGAGACAATGGTGGGGCCCCAAGTGGAATAGGCAGGTGACCACCAATATCCACCTGGATCAATATGTAGATGATATAATTATTACAGGTGATGTTGTGGATCTAATCAAAGAAATCAAGCAGCAAATGTCACTGATGTTCGAAATGAAAGACCTTTGTGAATTAAGATATTATTTGGGTCTCGAGATATGGAGAGATTCAGGACAAAAAATTTTGTCCCAGGGTAAGTATGTCAGAGGTCTACTGGAAAGATTCAGGATGGATCAGTGCAAGGCTGTAGCAACACCACTACAATAGAACATTCAACTTCAAAGTGAGGATGGCTCTAAAGAGGCAGATGCGACACTTTATAGACAGTTGGTTGGGAGCCTAATCTACCTAACCACTACCATATCTGATTTGACTTATGCAGTGAGTGTGCTAAGCCAATACAATTCAAAATCACTCGAGAGTCATTGGAATGCATCAAAAGGTGTTTTAAGGTACCTACAAGGAACTGTAGATTATGGTATTATTTATATTGATTCTTCTGATGTTAGATTGACAGGATTTCTAGATTTCAACTAGTCTGGAAATGTCAATGACTGAATATCCATAACAGGCTATGGATTCAGCATTGGATCCGAGGTGATTACATGGTGTAGTAAGAAGCAGAACATAGTTTCCTTGTCTTCAGCGGAAGAAGAGTATCAAGCCATGTGTACAGCAACATGTGAGACATTTTGGTTGCAAAGACTTCTCCAAGATGTCAGGGAAGAACAGAGAGATGAAAAAAAAATCATATGCGACAACTAGATTTCAATCAAACTTGCTAATAATCCGGTGTTTCATAAGAACACTAAACACATTGATACACAATTCCACTTTGTCAGGGAGAAAGTTCAATCAAAAGAAATTCATCTTGTATATTGTAAAACGTGTGATAATGTTGCAGACATTTTCACTAAGCTCCCTGGAAAAATTAAGTTTGTAATGTTTAAGGAGATGTTAGGCATATTTTTCAACCCCTTCTCCATTAAGGGGGAGTGTTGAAGATAATGGAGAAGCTCCTATTTTAGTGTGAGTTGGTTCACGAGACCTTAGGATAGAAATTGGTTTCTATTTCTTAGGATATGGTTCTAACTTCCCTAGATCTTGTGTGCTATATAATGACTGAAATATATGGAAAATGTAGAGAATTCTGTAGAATCCAGACTCTCCTGGTTCAAACTCTCTGTCACAGAGATCACCAGTGGGATTGTTTAATAATCCATTCAAACATCCTTTTTATCTTATGTATATATATCTATATATATATATATATATATATATATATATATATATATATATATATATATATATATATATATATATAGATATATATAGATATTCAAGGTCGGGGTTTTGACTTCTTATAGAATATTTTGAGAAAAAATATTAATTTTCTATATTGTGAATATTTATGATGTTTTTCTTTTTGAGAATTAAGTCTCTGGATTTTCAATTCCATAAGTATATTTTTATTCTCTAGTTTTATTCGAGAAATATTTTAACTAATTTTTCTTTTGAACTTTCATTGTTTATTGACACTTTCTGTCAAATTTACCATTTTTTTGTGTGTACTAGGTTTTTAACTAGAACTAAGCAGTTCATCCAAAGTATAAATTTCTTGATTGTGAAATTTACACTATTAAAAAATATTTCCACATAAAAATCCCTTTAATAATATTGTTCATAAATTTATGAACTAGTGCAATTCATTTATATGTTAGAAATATGAATAATAATTGTATCGTCTTCCTTAAATTTTGTAGATATATACTCAGCTTTTTACTAAAATAGTGTTAACCTCTTGCATATGATTTACTAAAATTGTGTTAACTTCTTGCATGCAATTTAATGATGGGCCTTGATGGCATTGATTCGGAACACTGGACAGATTATGTTAAGAAGATCATGGCGGCTAGCTTATGTTACAAAAAAGAAGGGGACATGATAAAATGGGATGGTCCTCTATGTAAGAATGTTGTTGTATTCAAAGACATGTACTTATATCTCATTGTGCGAAGGGGTAATGCCGACATTTCAAAGGAATTCTGGCCTTTCTGGCACCGCGCCATTCCCACCAAAATAATTTTATTTGGCTAGCTGGTGTGGAAGGAATGGATACTCACGTGGGATTTTCTCATGCGTAGAGGATATATGGGACCTGGAAGGTGCGCCCTATGTTAGAAGGAGGAGGAGTCATCACAACATCTCTTTTTTAATTGTCCTACATCCTTATAGATCTAGAACTTATTCTCTTCGCACTTATTTGATCCCTCATGGACCCCAAATGATTTCATGGGAACTGTAAACTGTTGGGATAGGATCCAAGGTAAATATCGATCCTTGCCTTTCTTTATCATATGGTAAATTTGGATGGCACAAAACCAGCTTATATTTGAAGGAGGAAAATTTTCAATTCTAGCCACACACACTACCATTATGAAATGGATTGGACACCGCGAAGGGGCTGCTACAACAATTCTGGATAGATCTAGAATACTCAGACCACACGCCATCTATGTTCCTGCTCTCTTCTTTGATGGGGCATTCCAGGATGGAATGATGGGCTGCAGAGTCTAGATTAAGATATCCTCATCAGAACGCATTCACATATGTTGGAATGTTGGCCCTGGCACAAACACGGGGGCAGAACTCCTTGCTCTATGGAGTGGACTATATGCTGGCTACAATCTGGGGATTCAGAACTTAAATATTTATGGGGACTCTAAGGTTATCATCCGGGTGGTGACTAATGCTTCTTCACTCTCGGCCCCTATGGTATAGGGTTGGTTACAAAGGACTAAACTCTTGTGGGATAAGTTTGGTCAACCCCTGATCTCTCACATATATCATGAATTAAATACCACGGCTTATGGTCTTTCAAAGATGGGCATAATCATGGATTTTGGCATCATGAAGGTAACTAAATATAAACATGGAGTTAAGGTCTAGACAAATGAAATCCCAATCCCCTTATCACTATTACATATGCTTTTTGTTGCGGCTCCTTTTGTATGTAGATCGTTATATCTCTCTTTTCCTAACAATTTTTGACAAGCGACCGTGGCTCAATAGTTCGAACATCGGCAAGTGAGCGAGATCAAAGGCTGAAAATCATCACATGAAATTTATCATCATCTATCAGGCCGGAAGCAGATCCTTGACTGTCTGTACTGCTACTTTTATACTCTACATATTCCAATTATGCCTCTATGAGGCGATCATAGTTGTAAGGGCAAATTCTCTTCCTATATAATCAAATCAACTGTTCTTACTTGGCACCAGTTCACAATAGGAAGCAAGAAACAGATAAAAGGGTACCATTCATTTTTTATCCCTTTCCATCTTCAACAGCAAATATTACCTTCTGCAAGTGAGTGTGGCACCATATGGTCATTTACAAGTGAGCGAGTTTTGTCTACAGATATATAGTTCTTTATACAATGAATGTTGGTCCCCTATTTTCATCCACATAGTGGAATCTGCATAAACTCAAAGTTTTGGCTGAGCTCCCTCTCTAGAGACACAATTACAGTTTCATCCAGGCGATGTAAACCATCGGGTTCTAAAACATTGACATCTCGTGAACACGGTCTCATTATGTTTTAATAGTGATACTACATGTGGGTCTCTATAAGAATAATACTTTACAAGACTAATAGTCTTAAGATGTAGTTTTTCTGTTTTATAAAGTCATATGCACGATTTGTTATGTACAGGATGCAACCTTGGCTCCTCATCATACATACAAATCCCAATGTCTCGATTATATGTACTGCTTATTTTCATAAATATATAGTGGTTTTTTTTCTTCTGAAAAAAAACTTCTTGCATGTGATTTACCCAAATGCAGAGTTACATTTATTCTTTGAGGTAAATATTACTCCAATTACTCTTATGATCTACCCAAATGAAAAATTACATTTATTAGTTCCAGAAAATATTAACCCAATTACACTTATTTTCCTCGTTACATTATTTAAACTTTCCACTGATAATTATCTAACATATTTTATTTTCTTGTATACATGTAAGTAATACCCTGCAAGTCTATTTGAATGTTTTTCCCTTGATGGCGTGGGTTTTGGATCTTTAACAATTTATGAAACAAGTGGATGTTTATGTACCTTTGGGTTTCTTATCTGCATGTGCATGAATACGGTGTTCAAGAACAAGAGGAAAGGGTTCACGATTATTTATATTTAAAAGAATTGTTTTCCAAAAGTTTGTATTCTCATTTTAAACTCTTGTATTTAACTATTTGCAGTTTTTATGTTCATCTTTGATAATAGCTATGTTTTTAGTAATGATGTCTAGTCATTAAAATTTGTTTTTTATAATTAAGGAGGTTGGAGCTTTGTTTATAATTAAGGAGGTCAGGCTACAATTGATTCGTTTGATGGATAATATTAGCTTGTAATAGGTTTAAATGTTTTTTGCAGCTAAGGTTAATATTTTTTGTTTCAATTACAACTTTTATGGACATAGTAAAGTAGTCAAAGCAGCAAGTAGGAGAAAAAAACAATTTCAGCAACTTGCTTTTGAAAAATAGAAAAGATTTTATATTATTATATGAATTATGTATTTATGGAAATTTTTTATAATAAATTATGTTTGTAATTCATAAATATTTTATTCTATTATATGAATGATGTATTTACTACAGTCTTCTATACACACTCATGGTTTTTCTATACCTATTCAACCTCTACCAAATTCATTTTTTCTAAAATTATATAGTACCCCCTATGAAATAATATTTACTCCAGGATTAAACTACCAGAAATTTTGCATACTCATAACCTTAATTTATTTTACAGGTATTAAACCAATCTTTCAATATAGGATTAAATTTCCTTATATTTCTCATAGTGATAACCTTAATCTATTTACATAACCTTTCCATGAAGTAGAAATTTCCTATATATATGTAGTCCCTTATTTCTATTACTAGTTATTTTCAAGCATGTATTGTTTATTTAAATGTTTAATAATTTTAGAATAGTCCATATAACTGAAATGACTTAGCAACCCATGATAATCTATTTTAACTTAAAAATAATCCAAGTGGATAGTAATAATAAACAATGTGGTCATATTTATAAACTAACTTTGTAACATTTGTATTTACTATGTATTTAATCTCAAAGATTAAATCGAGTCTATATTTACTGAACTTGTGTACTAAATCACTTATATATATATATATATATATATATATATATAATTTTTAATAAGTGGATTTAACACAAAAATAAAAATATTATGTTTTTTCGAGACTATTGTTTCTAACATTACTATGTAAATTTGCAATTGCCTTTATTTATACTATTTCTCACTATAAAATATTCTATTTCTCATTCTAAAATATTCACATGATAACATTTTAGGATAAAATTTCATAATACAAGCTTGAAACTCTTAAGTCTTCTAACTAATACAAGAACTATATAGCTACTCATAACCTTCAATTTACTCCAAAATTTCTCCCCAAGTAGAGCTATGGAAGTCTCTTCTCCTTTATCTTGATTTTTCTGTCATTTTCGTGCCACTCACTAGTTTCCACTAGGTGAGTGATTATTCTACCAACATTTTGTATTCAGTAACTATCTCCATCTATCTAGCTCATTTATGAGCTCTATTTCCAACTTCCAAAGAAAACATCCTATGTTTTAGAGAGGTTATGGATCAATCATATCCATAATAATAAATAATCCAATCAATCATATTATATGCCTAGGACTTAATGAATGAATAATGAATATCCACATTAACTTGCAACCTTTTCTCTTTTATAAAAATGCAATTTCTATATTAATTTATAGACTTCTTTATTTCCATTCCCATAATAATTACAAATTCACATTTGATATTTATGGGTAATAAAATATTGATAAATTAGTGTCTAGTTAATTTCTCAAAATAAAAGCAACATTCACACTTAATTATATATATATAATTTACACTATAAACTCCAAGGAAGGGGATATTACATCCTCTCATGCTTGAGTTTGACACCGCCCCGGTGTCAGTTCTAGTTAACCTAGAAATCATGTTTTCCATCAATTTCTAAGGTGTTAATCCAACAAGTGCGTTTCTCCAGGGTTATTTAGGAATATTCCAAGAATAAACCAAAATAGTTTTTAGCTGATAATAGAATCCAAACTCAGGGTTTGTAGCTCATTACTCAAGATTCAATGTTTTTTTAGTAATGAAAATGGATTAGTTTTTCAAAATTGACTCGGATTTTTCTAAGGTTAAACAATGTCTAAGAATTGAATAAACCTCCCTGATGATATAAAGTATCACCAATGATTAAATAAAATCACCAATGATCAAATATTCTTATCCAGGTGACGTAATTTTAGACCTTCGTTCCTAGAAAAATACTAAGGAAACTTTGAAGTCTAGAGATATACGGCAATGTCTCCATACAAGGATCTTGTGAGGAGATAAGGAAAATATGTTCATTTGGAATTGATTCTTTATAAGTAACATCTCCTTCAAAAGGAAATTCTAAAATTATTTTTTTGAATACCAAAGATTTATTTGACTTAGATGGCATAAAATCAAGATCAAACTCTTGCAAAATGAAAATCCATTTATTGTATTTTCCCCCAATCACTCAGCTACTCAGAACAAATTGAAATGGATTTACCTCAACCAATACAAAGGTTGTTTTGAGAAAAACGTAATCATGGATTCATTATACAACATGAACTATTGCTAAATCCAATTTCTCAATATCAGAATACTAAAGATCGGGACTAGCTAAACCACAAATTAGATAATAAATCACATGCTCCCTGAGGGCATCATCTTCCTGAACTATAACCATACCAATAGTTGAATCTGTTGTTGTAAGGTACAAAATTAAATCTCTTCTATAATCAGGTGCACTCAGAAGAGTAGAAGGGCTCAATTCCTTTTTCAAAGCATCAAACAAACCTTGAGGGAAACAATCCCAAATGAATGGAACTACTTTCTTGAGTAAACACATAAATCCTTTTGTGATCTCAACATACTTTATGATAAATATCCTTACAAAAAAAAATTTCCTTGGATACATTGAAGTTGACGAATGTTCAATGGGGGAGGAAACTAAACTATTGCCTCAACCTTGAAAGGATCAACATGTATCCCTTCATTAGAAATGATGAATCCCAATAACCGACCAAATTTAACTGCAAAAACACACTTATTAGTGCTCAACCAGATTTTATAATAATGACATCTCTAAAAAATGAAACTAAATTATTTTGGACGTTTCATTCTCTTACGAGAGAGATAATCCAATTCATCCAAATAAGCTTCAAATATATTATTGATGTCGTGGAAAGCTTATGCCATAGACCACTGAAATGTAACTCTAGCATTTTTAAGGCCAAAAAGAATTTTTCCTATCTGCAAATGTACCCAAGGGGAAAAGAACTCTTGTCTTATGTTAAACTTCGAGACTTATTGTTATTTGATTGTATCTACAAAATCTATCCATGAAGTAAAATATCTCATTCCCGACACATTCATCAATAATCTAATCTATAAACGAAGTGAGGAAATTGTCTTTAGGATAATTTTTATTCAAATCCCTGAAATATATGCATACCTGAAACCCATTCAGTTAAAGGAACATGGTAGATGGAACCTTCCTTGATCATATTCTCTACTTCAACCTTAATAGTCACACCTTTCCTAGGGTTAACTAGTCAAATATTTTTTCGTACAAGCTTTCCATTTTTAGTAACTCTTGCTCTCATTCCAAACTATACTAGGATCAATCCCAGATATTTCCTTATAAGACCACGCGAAAAAATCTCGAAATTTTTTAAATATATAAGTGTAAATTATGATTTATTTAGGGGAACACTCATCTCTAATCAAGATATTCTCAGTAATATTGGGATCCTTGAAAATGTTCACTATAACGGTTTTTGAAATATTATCCATGTTACCTTCGGAAAAAATATGTTGTGGAGAAAAAGGGTTTAAAATTGTATGAAATTTTCCACTAGAGAGAGGAAAAGACAAATTTGATTCAACTACGCGTAAATTAGGGAGAAAATAGGACCGATGATGGAAATGATCCCATGGTCTTTCTGCACCAGTCATTGCTTCCTGAATTTCCTCTTCGGATGGTAAAATAACATCAAGGAAATCCATAGCCAAAGTGGAATCAACTGTCTAGACCAGTGGCACATCATCATTCACATCCTATGATGGGAGAGGAATGGGATCAGAATTTACAAAATTAACAATAGATTGATACACAATTGCTACTGCATATGTGGGGTAAGCTATTCCACCCACTTTCCCTTCTTCTAATGTGGAAGTAGAAGGGGGCAAGGTCCAAGGATCTAAAAAATAATGAGTTATAAAATAACGTTGTTGAGGAATGATCCTCGAAGATGAAATGGAATTAAGATGGGAAATAGGAGATGGAGGATAAAAAGTACCCATCAAAGAAGCATATGCTCCAACTCCTAAACTCTCAATCAGTTTCTTGGTATTCTTCACTAAGGGGGAAATGGAGTTAGATTATGCGTTAGGGTCATTGCTAGAATAGGCTAACTAATCAATCTTCACAATTCTCCCTTCATGAGGAAAGCATAGGATGCTGAATAAAGATGAGATAATGACATCCATTGCATAAACACAATTACGCCCCAACAAAAGATTATAATCGATATTATCATTAAATATCTCTAATTCCACGTGGACAACCTTTCCCCCTAAACAAATAGGGAAGGTAGGAAGAATCCCATGAGGCCTATGAGAATGACAACCGAATGCAGTTAAGATAGTAGGAGAGGGAATAGCTTAAGGGGACATGATAGCTTTCCAACATGACCTAGACATGGCACATGTGGAATACCCTTGTTACGATACATAGATTTAATTTGAAAAGCCATATGATGAGGGGATATATTTTAACATTTGACATATCAAATGTAGTTTCCATAGAATTTTTTAGATGAACTGCTCCGATCGTAGGGAGAAAAGGGTTCCTTTGTTTAGGACACAATTGTAGTACCTCTAACACTGACATAGCACAAGGTATTCGAACTAGATATTCAACAATGGAATATTTTTAAGCATCCCTAGCATTGGGATTATAATTCAACCATTTTTATGAGACTTTCGACATCCGTGGTATAGGCTCACCTGCAGGCCTCTCTATATGAATAGGTTTTGAAATATTAGAAGCAATTTTAGTCTTAGAAGCTTGAGGCTCTCCATAATCATGAGCTCTAGTTGAAATATATACATGAGACTTAACAATAAATACATTCAATGTATATTCCCCTTCCTGGTATCCCCCTATAGGGGTTCTAGTACTAGCATTCACGCCAACAAGTAATTGTTTCCCTTGGGAAAAGGGTTAGTAAGAAAAGTCTAGGAACTAGAAGAACCCTACTGAGCTAACAAGCATTCAACATCCTAAATCTTAATGAAAACATGGGTAATAGATCCCCACTACATAACTTGCATGGGAACTTAACCTTATTTTTAGATTCCTTCTTTCCCTCACCATTATCATCACTGGTTTTATTCACACTTCCCTTCCCTCCCTTACATTCTTTGTTCCCACGCCATTTATTCTATCCTTAAGATTGTTGATTTCCATTTGGATTTGAGGGGTGGACAACATTAATCACCTAAAGGTTGAGAAGGAGGATACACAGACGACATAATATGCATTGTAGGAGCAGATTGCAATGATAGTTGTTGTAATTGATTTTAAAAACTAGTTTTATTATTATCGATCTATCCTGCAACTCCATTGACATGGGGGCCCATTTTCAATTTGGAGAGATCGATTTTTTATCTAGGAGCATTAGGAAAAGTCTTATATAAGACTACAGACTTGGAATAAATAAGCTGTAATTTTTGGGCTCTATATATAGTCTGTTCTTCAATGAACACCCTAGAAAGTGACACATCCTTAGATATCTCCGGCTGTAATGATTTAAAAAACCATTCTAGAAGCAATTCATCAATGATATAAGCCTTGATTAATATCTTCCTTTTTCACCATTATTGAACGTGGTCAAAATATGAATAGCCTTGTCCTACTCAAAATTGGATAGAAGCTCAATTCCAGTATCATAATGGGTAGACAACTAAAAATGGTTAAGAAACATTGTGGCTAACTCACAAAACATAGAAAATGTCCCTCCTCTTAACCCAATATATCATTTTTATGCATATCTAGTTAAGATGCATTGGAATAGTCTCAACCTAATTGAATCATCAATCAAGGAGTTTGATGAGCACCATAAGTGGAAAGTGGTTATATGGTTTGTCAGATCCTCACAAGTATTCCCTTCAAATTTTGTTATATCATATCGAAGTTTAGTAGGGAACGGAGGCCAAGATGAATTGTAACAGATTTAATCATTAGTAAATTTCGAAAGATCTAGAAAATTAAGTGTTTCCTGGAATGGTAAGCATGGAGGAACATGAGAATTTCGAGCTCCAAGAGTGGAATTCCCAACATTCGAAAAAGAGTATCCTAGATTTTGAAAGGCACCAATCTGCCAATGATTACTCATAGAAACACCTGAACCATAGGGAAAACCTTGTATTACAAGGGTATACAGAGGGTATCCACCCCCTACAGTATGATTACTAGTCATAAGAATACTTCCTCCTGGAAAAATATTATATTAAGGGGAAAGGCCCTGGTAAGGATTCCAGGCACTAACCAAAGGAGGGAAAACCTATGAAGTACCATCAGTAGAGAAGCACATACTCCCCTTCTAATAAAATAAATGGGAGATATTCCTACACCCAAAACCACTAACATAAGGATATGGCAAGTCCTCATTCCCTTGAAAAGGATTAATGTTTTGAGCATGACCAAAGAATATCATTGATCCTACATTTAATGAAGGACTGGAAGGATAAACATGTCCATTTCCAAATGAAAAACCTTTTAAAGATGTCGAACCACTATCCATTGAAGTCATAGATATGGAATCAATATAAGATAAGGTTGATGAGACTGAGGTAATCCCATTAGATGGAATTCTAAAAGGATAAGCACTAGTGAAAGGAGAAAAAGGTTCAGTGCCCCCACTCAAACCCGTAATGGACATAGAGACATCAACTACCATACTAGGCGTAATAGTAGATATAGCAATAGTACCTCCTACTATAGTTGAAGGAGGAGTATGTACACCAGTAATATTGGCATCTATACTTACACCACTAACATTGGCCATTAAGAATAAATAAGGAGAGTGAATAGGGCTAGTCAGTCTATGACTCAGAGTACCCACATATGATAAAACGTAAGAAATATGAGAATGAAGAGGTTAATTATGAGTAGTAGGAGACTCAAAAACTTCTTCTATTTGTACTTCGTCTTCTGATTGGAAGAGTACTCTAGAAAGCACCAGAGAGTTTCTTCCCAGATTATGCACTAGAATAGGTTCACCCTGTGAAATAAGATCCCTCAGAGAAGGATCTGTCTATGTTGCGTTAATAGACATTAGTTCAAAATAACCAACATAATTACTCCTACACCTTCTAGGTGAAGGCTCAACACTCGTAAGTGAAAACCCACGAATCCTTCTGGACCGACTAACTGGTCGAACAACCAACTTTAAATATAAAGAAAAATTAAATACTCAAATAATCTAACGAAATTTAATATAACATAGCACTCACTAAAATTATCCTAAAGATACAACCAAGCAAACAAATTCCTAGTATTTTCGCTCTGATTGATTACGACCAGACACCAAAAAACATGAAAGTGAATATAAGGACCTTCTGAAGCTATTTTGGGATGATGAGGGCCCAAGTCTACGAGTAAAGGTAACAGAAGCAGTTACACTAACCTCTAGACAATATCCTTTTCCAGTGGAAGTACCCAATATTCGCAACGGCACCCTCCAGAAGTAATATGAAAGTGATACAACATCTGCCTCATGTACCATAGGCATTCCCCCTAGCATTCACTTGTGTGGTCCCTAGGAAAGGAAACTAAGGTCACCAGCTTGTGGTCGAAAGCTGTGTGGAACAGTCGTGGACACGTGATCCAAAAAGTACGAGAACCTATATCTACCTTTTATTATATTCACACGTCCGCGTGCTTCAATCCCTTATTAGAGGAGCTTTCCCAGAAAACTTAACAATACTAGATTTCCACTCTTTAATAAACTTATATACTGTCAATTTAAGTGAACTTGGATAGTTTACTCTCCACACACCTATTCCAAGGCCCTAAATTCCCTAAACTAGTTGATGTTTCTATGATAAAAATAAAAAGTATAGTTCATTTTAATTTTAAGCACTCATTTTAGTTGGTTGTTATTTAAGACAAGGGAAGAAGAAGTCCAATTGAGGACGTTTTGACACAAAATAAATTAATAGAAAAACTAGGCTGCATGAGAATGCAACACTTTTTTTTCTTCAATGAAATAGATTTCTACAAGGTTTCTACAAGAAAACTAAGAAAGATAAAACTCTTTTTCTTTTTCTTTTAAGCACTCACACATTCAACACCTAACAAAAAATATTAAACAATGTCTAAAATGCATCTACCCTAATGCACACTAGAATTCAAATGCGAGATTCATAGAAAGACTCAAAAGAAAACAAATATGATCCCAAAAGTAAAATCCAATTCAACAAGCAAAGAGAAGAAAAACTCTAAATAAAACCACTCCTCAAAGAAAAGAGACTCTTAGATTTAAAACAAGAACTCACACATTTGCGAAAAAAAATTAAAAAAATAAAAAAAACAAACAAGCAAATGTTTTATTTTTTTTCTTTTAAACATTCCGAAGATCAAAAAGTTGAGAAAAGGAAAACAAGCATCTATTTCAATACCAACAGCATGAAAAAGACTCAAATCCCACTAGTCACCAATGATCTCAAATATTAAAAGACTAGTGTAAATAAGAGACTAAATAATCTTAAATAACTTGGTCATAAAGATACAAAATATTATAAAAATAAGAAAGACTCCAAAGAACTGAAATCTCTCATTCATCCAAGAATTACAAACACCTTTCACGATGAGCAGGAAAAAGAAAAAAAAAATATAACTCCAAGGTTATAAAAGAAGCAATTCAAAGACTGGGTTATAAACAAGTTAAAGAACAACCATACCTATTCAAAAAGCATAGAACATCCAGAGACTTCATAAAGAAGATCTGGAACCCAACTTCAAACACAAAAATCTTCAAAAACTACAAACCCTAGGTTGACATAGGCTTTTCTAAAACATGATGAACGACACCAACAACAACAAAAATAAAGGTAATCCTGGGCTTCATTAACATCAATAAATCATAACAAACATAGTCAAGCCCTCAGAAAAATTTAGAAATGAAAAAAAATGATTTTTCATATTTGTACATGATTGTTTAATTACAGGACCACGTGTATACTGTCTCTTTAGAAACACACATAGATGTAGGCTTCTTTGGAAGAAGATGTGTATATATGAAACTCTCTACAATAAAAAAAACCATGTATAAATGGAAAAATAAGGAAAAAGAAAAAGAAAAACCTAGATCCAAGAGATCAGGTTGAATGACTAGATTACTTAAGAGTCAATAAGGATGGAAAAAACTAAGAAACAAGAAACCAAACCCATTTCAAATAGCAACAATCCTTCTAGGAAATACTTGATGGTATTCCCCAACGAAGTTGGCAATTCTTTTGGCGAGAAATGTTCCCTAAGGTAAGGGTTGAAAGCCTAAATAGAGTACAACAAGATAATAAACAAAGAGCACTCAAACAAGCATTATAAACACATGAATTATCAAAGTTGGATTTCCATACGTACACAGAGGTCCTGCATTTGATGATGTTCTAGTAGGGTCTAAACCCTATGCTTCCTCCAAGACTAGCAGACCAGCAAGTCAATCACAAAAACATGTATGTAATAGATAATTCAATGTGCATACATAAAATATATGTTATATAATCATATATAAGCATATACACTATGATTCATGAGACAATAACATATCAAGAACAAGACATGAGTTTCTTTATTGATTAACAGCAATAGGTACTTGAAAGGTACACCTTGATCCAGGCCAAATGCATAGACGAGGCCTTCCTTCAAATTCGTCTAGCTTGAGCCATGAAGAGAGAGTCTCTAACAAGCACAAGAAGATTCTATATAAGGATAATGAACATCTCTGCAAAGTAAACCAGGGTATCCTAGAGACTGGGAGTGTAGGTGGCATGGGAAAAACAAACTTGATATGGGATAAAAGTTGGTATAATGTCGATATCATTTTTCTTCTTTTAATTAGGCCTAACCAACGGGTGTATATATATCACCTAAAATTGGTTATTTCAATTAGGACACAGGATCCTATAGGTATGATCCGGATCTTGGGGGGAGGCCCCCAATATTGGAAAATTTGAAATGCTAACAAAATGAGAATGCCAGAAAAAAAGGAGAGAACACACTTTAAATAAAACCACAAAGAATTTTTTTATTAAAACAGAAAATAATTATAGAGACCACATTGTGGTGGACCATTTTTCCTTTTACAATATGTTACTTATTACCTATATAGTTTTTTAGTTACAATACCATAGGCAAATTCCATGGGTGGGTAAATACCATGGGTGAATGAATACTCTGGGTGAATGAATACCATGGGCAGATGTCACTTACAATACCATGGTCAGATGTCATTTATAATACTATGGGTGGATAAATACCATGGGTGATGAATACCATGGGTTGATTCCATTTATAATGCCATGGGTAAATTCCATGTGTGGATG
The DNA here is from genome assembly GCA_034641835.2 of Pinus albicaulis. Classification (NCBI taxonomy): domain Eukaryota; kingdom Viridiplantae; phylum Streptophyta; class Pinopsida; order Pinales; family Pinaceae; genus Pinus; species Pinus albicaulis. Next base: position 495,152,186 of record CM076580.1, on the reverse strand, counting down.
AATACCATGGGTGGAAACATACCATGGTTGAATGACACCATGGATAAATGAAACTTACAATACCATGGGCAGGTAAATACCATGTGTGGATGAATACCATGTGTAGGCCACTTTCCATTCAGATCATTCCTCCCTCCTTACGAAGAAATTTTCCCAATTAGGTGAAGTTCCCTCCTGAGAATCCTTTGTTGAATATGAAGATCCATTGAAGAGAAGGGTTTTTTGTGGTTAACCCATAATCGTGATGAACAGAGAACTGAGGATAGAGATACCATGTAATACTTGTAACCAACTGTGATACTAAAAGTGTGCAGCCTAGAAAATGCACTTCGATTAAGTGTGGGTTTTTTGATGACACATTACCATGACAAACAAATATCTGAGTATAGAGATTCTTGGTAATGTTTGTGACCAACTGTGATTCTAACATTGTGCAGCCTAGAAAATGGTCTTCGATGAACTATGGGTTTGTGCATGACCCAGAACCATGAAAAATGAATATATGCGGATAGAGATACCTTGTAATTCTTGTGACCAACTGTGATACTAACAATGTGTGGCCACCGTCTATGGGTGGATGAATACCATGTGTGTAGGCCAATTTCCATTCAGATCAAGGATGGCTCTTGGTAAAACCCATAAACCCCACCGAAAAATAGCATTTTATTTTATTTTTTCATATTTTAAAAGGTATACGTAGGTTCAGTGTTTTAGGACCTATGTCTCTACGCGATTTAGTGATGGCAGAGTCATATATGGATTTTGAAATACTTTTTTTAATATAAATTCAAGTATGTATGGGAAAGGGGACTGCCCGGGGCCATAAAAGGGCATCAGGTCTACAGGAGTATTGAATGATGCTAGATAGGCCCTCTAATTTTAGTCTATAAAATTAAATCTTTTGTTCTTAATCTATATGGTGAACACAGAAATAAACTTCATTTTTTTGTAGCTAATGGTTCAGTTTTATTGCATTGATCTATCCTTGGTATGGATTTATGTCCACATTTTCTTCCAGTTTAAATAGGGAATGTGAATGATTAATGTAACTTCAACTTAGCTTCTCTTTCCAAGGAACTTTCATGAACAGTTTTTGGTTCTTCATAATCTCCCAATTTCCCCTTCACTCTAACCTCTAAGTTAGATCCTCCACCCTCTTTAAATGGTAGAAACTAGCTTTTTAAAGCAACCATGAGGAAGTTAATATTCTGATTGATATCAATTACTTGTGCTTCCAAACTCACAAATCACTCTTGTAATATATCATGAGGGTTACTATGAACAAACTTATTAGCCATGACTAGGGTTGTGTGACTATCTTCTTAAACATATTCCTCAGTTCCGAAAAATTCCCACAAAATACCCCAAAGTAACCTCACTCTAATACCAATACAATCTATAAAATATTGTGAATCTTCCACTTGAACAATTTGTCGCCAAAATTATGGTAAAAATAAATAATATATATATATATATATGATCACTATTAATTACCTTTAGATCCCATATTGTTTAGTCACTAATTTTCTACTTAAATAGCATGAAATAAATGGAATGAAAATAATAGAGAACATAAATAAACACTTACAAATTCCACAAATAAACTCAATTTTTACCCTTGGAAGCTAGTATAGGAGAAAAAACAACTATAAGTTGAAGTTACCATGCTCTCTTCTCTTTGGTATGTAAATGTTCAAGTAAAAAAAAAGATGATATCTTTATGGAGTTACCTAATACCTACATCCTATTAGGTGCTACAAAATCATAATCCCCTCTATTTTTCTCTCTCACTACCCACTCCGAATTTCTCTCCTCAAATTTGGAAAAAAAATATAATAAAATAGAATGGAAGCCCTACTCCTCCTAGAATCCCAGTATTTAATGTATACTAATGCCCATCTAGGAGTAAGATTTGATTTCCTCGACAATTAACTAGTGATAAGGTTCTTAGAACTTCTATATACTTCTTGAAATATTACACATGGCTAGCCCCACATATGAGAGTGTTACACTAAATTTTGTCACCATGACTGTCGATTTAGATCTCTTTCCATCCAATGAGTGTCTCAAGTGAATTCCCTATGAAGATTTAAGTAAAAAAATACCATGGACAAAAGGAATTTTGGGTTGCACTGCCTAAAAACAATTTTTAGCATCTGTGCAATTTTCCTAAACATTACTTGCACATGTGCATTTTTTACCATTGTGGCCTATGCAATTTTGTGCACTGTCTTCCACTATAAATTGTGCAATCCTATTCACACAAGTAAAAAATAAAAAATAAAATTATAGAAGCTTTGATGGAGGAACTTTATCCAAATTAGAAACCTCAAACCACTACATACATGTGAATCGTCCCTTGGTTCATGGAACTAATCTCCTCCTCTTAAGCATCATATCCCTTGAGAACAGCAACAAGAAACCACCTCCTCTTTCCTTTAAATTGAGCATAGGGCTAAAGTAAAAGAAGAGACTTGGATTTGTAAACTTATGTTGTGATTTGTGGTCTAAAGAGTTTTTCATCAATAGAAGGAACGAATTCCACTGCAACAGCCTTGTGAGATCAAGGCAACCAGGTTATAAGCTTGTTTTTCCTTTCAATTCAACATAAACTAATTTTTATTTCCTAATTGTGTTTATTTTGATGTTATTTGTGAGATTCCTTCATCATTCGCATGGTTTATAACTAGTTATTGATTCAATTATATGTTGTATGCTAAATTAGGGATTTCATTTACCTTTGATTTTACATGCGAGATGCTTTGATCTATTTGAATGTTTTCGTCTATGAATATATCTTTTGGAGCATCATGGAGAAGTTGTGGAAAGAATTGGGAAATCCCCTCAGGAATTTAAGGAAAATATGGTTTTGGAAAGAACTAAAAGGACTTCTATAAACACATTTCTAATAGGTAAGTGATTTTTTTCATACTATATGTTCCACATTTTATTTATAAGCTAAGGAAAGGTAGCAATTATTTTGATTTTTGCTACTAGGTTTTATTGGAAATGTAGAGAGATTTATTTTGTCTGCACAAGAAATTTTTCCACCTAACAGAGAGTAAAAAATATGGCATGGCATTCACTTGTATCACGGGCATAACTTGTGGGAGGAATAACCATTTCATATGAGATTTGATTGGGGAAATTCTTGCACTATGGGAAAATTATTGGTGTAGAATATTGTGTCTTTATTAATATTAAGTTTGGGGCCACAAAAAATGTCATTTTAGGCTTAAAAATGGCTCTAGAATATTTCATATGGGTTTTCATCCCCAATGTTCCAAACTAGGACCACCACCAGAAAGACCTTGCAAGCTAATCTCTATAATTTTCCACGAGGTATATGAAAAATAATATAATGAACCAATTCATATCACCTATTTATGGGGAAATAATTAGATTCTCATGAATCTAGGGAGAAGGGACAAAAATTGTCCCAAAAATATAATCGTTAGCGTAAATTCTTAACGCAAGTGTACGAAAAGAGCTCACTTTAGCTGTGTGTGAAAAACAACCTGAACAACAAATATGGTTGCTTAATTTATTTAGATCTATAATCCATAGTTAAAATAAATGTTGCCAAAAACCTAATCTATGCAGTAAAAGCAGTTAAATAGTGAAAAGAAATAAGAATTACTCAATGCATCTAATGTACAAGACAAGATATAAAGAATTTTGAATATATTATAACACCTGAGAAGGGAACAAATAATAATGTTACTAGTCCCCCTCAATGTGATGGATTCTTGGTTGTCTTCAACGCTCAGACCTAGAAGTTTTTCTCTGTCAATGGTGTAGAAAGCCCAAAATCTGTTGAACTCTATGAGAGCTCAAGAAGCAAAGAAAGTAGTAGGAGCAATGAGAATGATCAAAGGATGAAAATAAAAATTATCTAAGTGAAGAATGAATGGAAAACCCTCTTATTTATAATGAAATATTGAGTTATCCTCGATAGTGGTCAATAATAAAATATTATTAACCAAGATGTAGATCTAACTACTTGGAATATTATATTATAGTTTGTTGGGGGGGAATGTATTTAAATTGGTTAAATACCTTTATTTAGAAATAATAAACAAATAAATGATTTATTTATCACTTTAGGGATGTAGTTAATGAATAATTAACAAATAATGATTTGTTTAATTATTTGTAGGTGATTTAGTCAAATTTAACAAGGAATAATAACTAAATAATGATTTATCTAATTATTTATCATAATTGGGTTAAATATGACCAGGCATATTATTTAAAAAGTGGTTTAATTAATTATTCCTCATGGGGTTTCTTGTTTTAACTATAAATAACTTAATAAAATATGGTTTATTAAATTATTTATTATAGTGAAAGAAATTTTACTATGTTAAAATTGGTCTTACATGGTGTACTTTGATCCATCTAATTGTAAATGGTTAGATGACCAAAAATTGGTGTAACAAATTTCCCCCCAACGTGCGAGCGTTAGGAGTTAATCGTATGACCGAAGTAAGTTGTAAGAACACAATCACTAGACACTAAAGGGGAGTTAGTGAGAGAGAGATACATATACAAAGTGAAGTGATAGAGAACAATAACCAAGGTGGCAAGACCTACAAATGATATAAGTCTTCTTTACTATTCGGTTACATGTTTTCAGTGAGGCGCGTTAGGCATACCTATGCCCGCCGAGATGACAAAGTACAAAAAATAATGGTGCACCCAACAAAATGAAACTGAGAAATAAAGTACATGATAAATGGTACATGGCATGCTGGAAAAAAATGGGCCAAACAAAAATATAATGAATCCCACATACATATTGTGCCTGGGACAATAGCCAATATTTAATACAAGAATATATGAGTACATGAGACATAATAACAATGAAAGAAGCCCTGATAAATAGGAAATGACTCTAAAAATATGAATGGATCATCTGAATGATACATGTAGGCTATGGGCGCTGCAAGCGGCTGGAACCGAACCCATAAAATTAGCAGAGTTGTATCTGAGGCTGTAGCATAATCTAATTTCATCCAAGCATGTGGGGGGCTACCTGAAGGGCCACCCCTTCATGAGGTATGAAACATCTCATACACACCCGGGAATCACAGGTACAATCTATTGAATCATCGAACCATCGAATATATGAAACTTTATCATAACATAATGAGTTGATGCTTAGCGGATGAGAAAAAATCAAATAAAAGGGTAATGATGAGTCCCTTTGCATGATCTGAGGCACCAAAAAAGGTACACTACCCTCTAGACATGTCTTTTGGAATGAATGTGCTAATGTCGATAGAAGGAGCTCTGCCATAGGTGAGGAAATGAGGAATCCTCAACTAAGGCACGATGGATCATCGTAAAGTGTCTAATGGACTGAAACTAAGGATTATGATGGAATAGGGGGTACTAAGTAGTGGACGAACGATTTCCCTTGTTGATATTGCAACAAGATGATGAGCTAGTGGAAAGAAGTCGCCTTCACTAAGTGGGCCCGCAGGCTATTTTTGGCGCAAAGTCTATTTTTAGACTATGTCTATTTTTAGACATATGGATCATGTTCTATGAGTTGCAGGATGCTATTTGTGGATGGTTGGTCAAGTCGGGAAAAATATATGGACTTATATTTTTAGACATACTGGGCGGAATCTATTTTTAGATTGCTAGTCTAAAAATAGACATGTTGAATATTATTAGCTCTTAATAATATTTGGACTCTAAACATTATCTTATCCTCTTGGAGCACTTCAATTAAGTGCACGGATGTGGCACATGCAGCTGACAGAAGGAATTACGTTATTCCTAGGGTTTAGTGGAGCTATTGCATGTTGACTTCAGTTAGAAATCATGTGACAGAGTTTGGTGGAGTTGATTGAGGAAGTTAGTGGAGTTGTATTCAGTTTAACTGAGTTAAACATAGTTGAGCTAGTTGTATCTAGTCTAACTGATTGATACACTAGTGAGAGTGGTGTGAATTAATTATTAATTAATTCAATAATTATAAACTCATTAATCAACTAAAGAATACATCAGTTAACTTCAGTGCATGGAAAGTTTCAGTGGAGACCAGTGAAGAGGTAGGTGAAAGAGCAGTGTGACTATCAGTTGTGACTATACTGGTGCATGAGTTTGCACCACACATTTATGGAGAGGCCAATGAGGATTGCGAAGTGCATACTAGTGGGATTCGAACTTGGATCAAGCCATTATTCATCTTGGATTGCGCAGTAGAGGCAGGCTAACAGGTGGAGCAGATTGGATCATGTGTTTTGTATGATCTGAGCTTGTGTAGTGTGTAACAATTGGAGATTGTACTGAGAGCTTGTGAGGAGTTTGTAGAATGATTGTTACATGATATCTATCATTATAATATATAGATAGTTGGGGGTTTTCATCTTTAAGCTTTCCCATAAATACTGTGTTTATATGTGTGATTGTTTATGGTTTTAATGTACGCATGCGATTGTTTATATTTCCGCAATTAATGATCAATGGTAGAAGAGGTTATGTATTATGCATGAAGCTCAAATAGTGTGTGATCAGGATAATCTCGGTGAATAATTTAACAGTTATTCAAATTTCTACATGGTATCAGAGCAATATTGATCATTGAAGCAATTGCAAAACATTGAAGCGGTTGAGTTTTGTGCTGGTGGAATTCAAATTTGCAGCAGTGTTTTCTTGGTGTCGAAGTTGAGATGTCTTTCAACGGATTGTGATTGGAGTATGCCCCTGAGGGAAGCTTGAATTATATTTCATCGAAGGACAATATGGAGGTGGTGTTAGATGACAATGGGTTGAAGGAGTTCATAGATGCTGAAGTCCCAAAGCCTACTTCTAGCGATGATGTCGTAATTGAGGCTTGGCAAAAGAAGACAGCAAAGTGTCGAAGGATTCTGTTGGAGGGTGTGAAGGATCACATAGTGTCCAGCCTGCATGGTAAGGCTTCTCCATTCTTGATGTGGAAATCCTTGATAGATTTATTCCAAAGCAAGAGCGACCAGAGGAAGTTGGCACTCAAGGATAAACTCAGAAACATAAAGATGGAGAAAGGCGACAGTATGCCAAAGTACCTCACAAAGTTCATCCAATGCAGGGGTGACCTGGGAAGTGTGGGGGTGACTGTTGATGATGAGGAATTGGTGAGCTTGGATCTCCTTGGGCTTCCGAAGAGTTGGAACTCCTATTAGGACTCTGTCAATGGTCGGGAGAAATTGCCAGGATGGGAGTGACTTTGGTCGGATCTTGTACAAGAGGAGATAAGGCGAAGTACCAGGGACGGATCTTCATCAAAGAACTCTGATGAAGAGAATTGCGCTTTGGCTGCCAAAGAAAATAAGGGGAAGAGCAATAAAGCTTCTCATTCCGGTGCGAAAGGCAAGAAGCAGGACATGTCCAAGGTGAAGTGCTTTCACTGTCACCAGCACAGACATTATGCCACAAATTGTCCGCAAAAGAAGAAAAATAAGCATGCTGCTGGATCTGCAGCTGGAGAGGCCTTAGCCTCGCAGTTTGAGCTAGATTTTTCGCTGATCGCATGCTTGGTATCAAGTGTGATGGGTTCAATTTGGTTCTTGGACAGTGGTGCGTCTTTTCACATGACAGGAGATCGAGATTTTTTTTCAGATCTGGATGAGAAAGATCTTGGAGTGCACATCGAGATGGGCGATGATGGTAGATACAATGCGACCGGTATCGGTACCATTTCCTTTGAGAGGGAGTCTGGTAAACCCTTCGTATTGAAGGAAGTGATGCATGTTCCAGGATTGAAGAAGAATCTGATCTCGATGGCCATGTTAGAAGACAAGGGATATGATGTTGTCTTTAGCAAGGGAAAGGATTTCCTGCGTAGTAAGGCAACTGGTGAGACCCGGAGGATAGGGGTTCAAGTTAAGAACCTTTATCAATTGCAGGTAGATGGCTGCACAGTAATGGCAGGCAAGGCAGAAGGAGTGGTGAGCTGGGATGATGGCGAGTTGTGGCACCGGATATTGGGCCACCTTCACCATGGAGCTTTGAAGATACTACAACAGATTTCTACTGGGCTTGCTAAGGGCACTCTTGTGCAGTCAAATCAGTGCAAGGGGTGTACTTTCGGGAAGTCTGTGAAAGCCACCTTTCACGAGAAGGAGGACAGCCACGACGATCCTTGGAGAGAATCTGGCCACGTACGGCGGTGGAATTTTCAATAGGTTTGACAACAAAGCACAAAGTACTATGTGATATTTGTTGATGATTTTTCTCGAAAGTGTTGGATCTTCTTCATGCAAAGAAGAGCGAGACATACTCAAGTTCCGTGAGTTCAAGGCACCGAAGGAGAAATAATCAGGAAGCTGTGTGAAGGCTCTTAGATGTGATAATGGTGGTGAATTCATTCCTCCGGTGAATTCAAGGACTTTGTAGCGCAGAAGGACCAAGAGACCTCATAGCACCTCATAACCCACAAAGCAGAACGGGGTTGTTGCTGTTGGAGCAGAAGAACGTAAAAATCGTGGGTGTTGCACGTGTCGTTGTGTAGAAGGATCAAAGGGCTCACCCATTCACTTGTAGGCGGAGGCATGCAATATATACTGCAGTATAGGTGCGGAACCGTTGTCCTCACAGGATACTTGGCATGAGTACACCCAAAGAGGCGTTTTCTGGTAAGAAGCCTAATATTTCTCATTTGAAGATTTTTGGCTCACCTGTTTACATTCATGTGACGAAGGATTCCAGGAATAAGCTGGAGCCGACCACAAAGGTTGGGATATTTTTTGGGTACACAGAAACACCCCACAACTATCATGTGTATTTGCCAGGCAGTCGGATGACTGTCATGCGACGGGATATCAAATTTCATGAGGAGAAATCCATGAAGTTGTCGCTTGAGAGGGAGCTACACTTGCATGCAGAGGAGGAGCTACTTGTTCCTAAAGATGAGCCTCAAGATGTGGATCAGCCACAAGAGGAGGTTCATGGAGTGGAAGAAACCACTCATGCAACACCAAACATCAGAGGGCGGAAGTGCACTACAGAAACTAAGCGACTGGATCAAGATGCAGAGAAGGTTGTAGGAGCACCTACATCACAGTGCAGATAGAGACAGTCACTTGATCGGTACACTAGATACATGGCTCTTATGAGCAAGTGTATCGTGACAGAGCCATCCTCTTTCGAGGAAGTTGTGGAGGACCCCGCATGGGTAGATGCCATGATGGAAGAGTATGATTCGATTGTCAGAAACAGCGCATGGGAGATTGTCCCGATACCGGAGGGGAAATCAGTGGTGGATTCAAGATGGATCTACAGAGTGAAGCAGGCAGCTGACGAGAGTGTGGAGAAGTACAAGGCAAGATTTGTTGCCCGAGGCTTTTCACAGATTGAGGGGATCGATTATGAGGATACCTTTGCACCTGTCGCAAGGTATTCTTCCATATGGACGATCATAGCTCTCTCAGCGCAGATGGGGTGGCACATTCATCAGATGGATGTGAAGACTGTGTTCCTCAAAGGAGTTATTGAGGAGGAGGTGTACAGAGAGCAGCCTGAAGGTTTCGAGATCTTCAGCAGTGAGTCGCATGTGTGCAAGCTCAAGAGAGCATTGTATGGGTTGAAACAAGCACCTCGTGCTTGGTACACATAGATAGACAGTTATTTCACTGGACTTGGATTCTCCAAGAGTGAGGTGGATCCGAACCTATACCAGATTGTGGTGGAGGGTAAGTTGCTGATAATTGTACTTTATGTAGATGATTTGATTTTGACAGGTGATGATTTGTTGATAATCTCATGCAAGGAGGATCTTACAAAAGAGTTTGAGATGAAGGACTTAGGCCTCCTTCATTATTTCCTGGGATTGGAAATTTGGCAGCGCAGTGATGGACTGTTTGTTTCTCAAGGTAAGTATGCCCGGGAGATACTAGAGAAGTTTAACATGCATGGCTACAAGCCTGTTGATACTCCTCTTCCTGGTGGTTGGAAGAAGGAGGATGCTACTTCGGCGGAGGCAGTGGATGCCACTGTTTATCGACAATTGGTGGGGTCGCTTATGTATCTGGTCAATACACGACCCGATATATGCTATGCAGTTAACCAGCTTTCACAAGCTATGGTTAAGCCTACCAAGCTCTTTTGGAATGCGGGGAAGCATGTATTGAGATATCTCAGAGGCACATCGGGATATGGATTGTGGTACAGACAGTCAGATGAGGTGAAGCTGTGTGGCTTCACGGATGCAGATTGGGCAGGGAGCCCAACAGACAGAAGGAGCACATCTGGAGGGATTTTCAGTATTGGTTCGACAGTATTTTCTTGGTACAGCAGGAAGCATAGATCTGTGGCACTCAGTTCAGCAGAGACCGAGTATATGGGAGCGAGTTTGGCTGCATGCGAGGCTATATGGATGAGGAAGATCCTGGTCGGGTTGTTCGGTTCACACTTAGAGGCTACTGTGATTTATTGTGATAATCAGAGTTGCATCAAAATCTCAGTTAATCCAGTATTTCATGATAGATCTAAACACATTGACATCCGGTATCATCATATCATATATTGTGTGCAGCGGAGGATCATGTTACTTTCATACATTCCCACGGAGGATGAGGATGCTGATATCTTGACGAAGGCGCTCACCAGGAGAAAATTCGAATACCACAGAGGCAGGATAGGGGTTGCAGATAATCCATATCTTGTTGAGAGGGAGTGTTGAGATTGCAACAATATGATGAGCTTAGTGGAAAGGAGTCGCCTTCACTAAGTGGGCCCGCAGGCTATTTTTGGCGCAAAGTCTATTTTTAGACTATGTCTATTTTTAGACATATGGATCATGTTCTATGAGTTGCAGGATGCTATTTGTGGATGGTTGGTCAAGTCAGGAAAAATAGATGGACTTCTATTTTTAGACATACTAGGCGGAATCTATTTTTAGATTGCCAGTCTAAAAATAGATATGTCAAATATTATTAGCTCTTAATAATATTTGGACTCTAAACATTATCTTATCCTCTTGGAGCACTTCAGTTAAGTGCACGGATGTGGCACATGAAGCTGACAGAAGGAATTACGCTATTCCTAGGGTTTAGTGGAGCTATTGCATGTTGACTTCAGTTAGAACTCATGTGACAGAGTTTGGTGGAGTTGATTGAGGAAGTTAGTGGAGTTGTATTCAGTTTAACTCAGTTAAACATAGTTGAGCTAGTTGTATCTAGTCTAACTGATTGATACACTAGTGAGAGTGGTGTGAATTAATTATTAATTAATTCACTAATTATTAACTCATAAATCAACTAAAGAATACATCAGTTAATTTCAGTGCATGGACAGTTTCAGTGGAGACCAGTGAAGAGGTAGGTGAAAGAGCAGTGTGACTATCAGTTGTGACTATACTGGTGCATGAGTTTGCACCACACTTTGATGGAGATGCCAATGAGGATTGCGCAGTACATACCAGAGGGATTTTAACTCAGGATGTGCAATTATTCATCTTGGATTGCGCAGTAGAGGCAGGCTAACAGGTGGAGCAGATTGGAGCATGTGTTTTGTATGATCTGAGCTTGTGTAGTGTGTAACAATTGGAGATTGTACTGAGAGCTTGTGAGGAGTTTGTAAAATGATTGTTACATGATCTCTATCATTATAATATACAGATAGTTGGGGGTTTTCAGCTTTAAGCTTTCCCATAAATATTGTGTTTATATGTGTGATTGTTTATGGTTTTAATGTGCACATGCGATTGTTTATATTTCCGCAATTAATGATCAATGGTAGAAGAGGTTATGTATTATGCATGAAGCTCAAATAGTGTGTGATCAGGATAATCTCAGTGAATAATTTAACAGTTATTCAAATTTCTACATCCCTTGTCATAGCATATAAAGCATGGATGACCTGGCAACGAATGACTTAGCTCTAGTGGGGACGGGGGAAAATATGACTAGAGCCAAAATGGGTGACACAAGAGAGGGACAAGGAAAAAATGGATGGAATATTGTAATAGGAGGAAAAGTGACTTAGGACAGAATCCATGAATGTGATGGTGACTTAACTCAGATGCTTTGAACAAGGGTGAATCAATGATGTTGCCACACTGAATAGGCCCGATGGGGACCATAAAATCATGAGAAAAATATGTTTACTCATGACAAAAATCAACACCTATATTAAAAAGTATGAAGGAAAAGTGGTGCCCCAAGTACAAGTAGTGCAAGTGAAGAAAATTTATTTTAAGAGGTGGCAAAGTGACCCTTCTCAGAAAAATGGCTTCTTGGTGAAGTGTCAAATTATAAAAAAACCAAAGGATACCCATTATGGTTCTCGGTGAGATCTTTCCAATGGTGCTGACAGTTCGTCAAAGTGAGCTATGGTTTGGTTGCAATTGGAGAAAGAACATATAGGGATTTTCTTTTAACAGGGTAATCTCCCTCCAATTTGATTCATTTTCCAGTGGAGCTGTGGTGAATTTGGAGAGGATGAGAAGGCCCTAAATCTTGCAACGATCGTAGTAGATAAACCGACCATTGGAATCGATATCTTCCAATTAAAGTTAGGTGACGTAACCTTACTCTACTTTTTTAGCGGTTCAAATTTTCAGATTAGGTTCCCGGGGCTCAGAAACAGAACTCTACCCTTACTCGTTGTCGGCTCACACCTTCTAGGGCTTGTACTATGACCTGGCTTGCATTTTCCAGAGGGGAAAACTGCGAGCTTGTAGCTGTAAAGGCTGAAAAGTGCGAGTTGGTCCGAAAGTGGGTTTTTGTCTGTTTTTTGGCTGAGGACCGTGACTTGATGATTGGTGATGCATTTTACCTTCTCTAAGCTGAAAAACATGATGATTTTGAGTAGGTAAGGAAGAGCTGAAGATCAACTGGTGAGAGAGGGATTTGGATGTGATTTGTGCTGAGATCCAGGGGGATCAGGTGGTACGAGGAGCACTTGCTAGGTATGGGGTTCTCAAGTTGGTTAAGAACTAGGTAGGCAAGTGAGCCCTTTCTGTCTAGGATAGTCAACTATTGGGATCCAAACCATGACGTCATTATGGTGCAGCGGCATAGGATCGAGTTGAACATTCAGGACATCTACTTCTTGACCAGACTCCAACCATTACAGGTGGTGGGAAATATACATCCAATATTACTGTGTGGGTGGAACAAATCAAATTTTGTGGAGCACCACTATAGACCAGATATTCGTGTCAAGTGTACGACCTTTCCAATCAGTGATCTATAGAGGCTAGAGACACGATTTTTCACCGCAATAGTTTTTCAAATCCTTGGCAACCAAGCATTCCATCACATCACGGGGGGGGGGGGGGGAATTATGTTGGTTGAGAGTGTTCTATGTGGGACCTACTATGGGTGGGCCCAGATGATGCTATCGTCAGTGAAATGATAGCTGTCATTGTGAAATAAACAGGTGAACCATCACTGTGCTTTTGGTATGGTTTTGTGCTTCTTCTTCTTTGAGAAGATCCCAGCCACACTTTGGCCTCATGTGCATATCTAGGATGGGGGCCCATAGGAGCCTAGGACTTGTCATTAGGGGAAGCTAATATGGAGAGGAGGAGGCAGGGGAGTCGGACAGGTGTTTCGACCCGAGTTCTTCACACATTTGGATCAAATGCCATTATACATAGATGACTATCCATACAGTGTTATGAAATTTCATGGGGACCCTAACTTGCCACTTCTATCAGGTCGAGCATGGGGACTAGATGGTACGTGAAAGTTGCTATATATTATTGTGCATTTAAATTTTTTATAATATGTATGTGGTACTGATTCATTACTTTTGGTATGCAGATATAGCACTGGTGAAACTAACAGGGTATATGGAATGACCCGCAACACCAGGGGCTGCAGAGTCTAGTGGAGAAAGAGGAGACTAGATACCTGACTATGAGGCTCTACTGGAGGAAATCAAATGCATGTACGATTTGATGCTGACTGGTGTATCAAACTGCGGATGGCATGATATTTAGGACTAGTACATCGAGGTATGTATAGGGTTACTCTATGAGTGGCGAGGGGTCATTCGGTGCATGGCAATGGTCGAGCAAGAAGTTTGGGATCTGTGGGCTGTTGGAGACAAGCCATTGGCTACGGACCCTCCAGATAGTGATTAGATGTAGGGACAGATGGTGCCCCCATTTTTTATTTTGTAACATGCTATGGGCATGTCAGATGTATTTATAGTAGTGGAGTAGAAAATATTTATGACTTTTTCGATATATAATATGGATATGCATCATTTTATATATGATGAGTGTATGGTTCGTCATTTGTTTTATGATTTTCTTGTGTTAAATGCATGTGATAAGTTCCAATCTAGAATATTTTTTGCAATTCTATTGACATAGTAATTTTGGGCTCTAGGTACATGAATGAATGTAATGGTTTCAAATTCACACACTAAAATTTCCACTCGTAAATATCTTCTAAAAAGGACATGGTTATTCACACGATACATGCCATTAAATTGCATGACAAGTAGCAATGAATCTAAATGAACATGAAGATGAACGATGAGATGATCAAGGGAATTTACTAACAAACCTATAATTGCAACATATTCATCCTGCTTATTGATGGAAGATCCAATGCATACATCATTGGAGAGGAATAACGAATGAAAGGGGGTAAAAATGGCCCAAGATGCTAAGGCTAGATTACGGGAGAAGCAAATTGCATCGTCAGCATAGCCGACATGCGATGTGGATGATGGATTCATCTAAAAGGTGCCACAAGACAACAAATGAGATGATAATGCAAGCTACCTAAATGCATGATAGAAATAAAACACACATATCAATGGGAGATGCTATGGGTAAAATTTCTTGAGGTAGGGTGCATTGCGAGGGTTGGGAAGGAGTTAGCCTTCGAAATCCTCTAAAAGGTATGCCCCCTTTCCCAAGTCCTTACTAATGATATAAGGTCCTAGCCATAATGAGTCAAACTTCCCATGACCAAGGACATCATGGGTCTGGTCACACACTAGAACAAGATCGCATTCGTGAAAGGTACGACGGTGGAATTTTCAGTCATATTGAGCTCTGCTGCGCTTCTTGGCCGCTTTGATGGTTTGAAATGCAACACAATGGTCTTTGGAAGCATTCTCAAGCATGATAATTCTTTGTTTTAAAGGTTTGGTGTTAGGGAGAAGCTCGACGGTTAGGTGAAGGGAGGGGATTTCACACTTGATCGGTAAGACTACCAATTGGAAAAAAACAAGGTGGAAAGGAGTAAACCTGGTGGAAGTTTTAACAAAAGTTCTATAGACCCACAAAGCAAGGAAGAGCATAAGGTAACAGTTATTTTTTTTCTTTTTCACCGTCCATTGAAGCATAGTTTTAATTATTTTATTGACCACTTAAACATGACCATTACCTTGGGTATAATAAGACGATGAATATTGGTGCTCAAGGCCCAATAGAGATGATAGCTCACGCCATATCTCATCCTCAAAATGTCAGCCATTGTCAGAGACCAATTGTTTCGAAACCCCAAATTGAGCGATCACATGGTTAAAGAAAAAGAGAGTTGTGGTATTCGTCGTGTTATTAAACGTTGGCACGGACTCAGCCCATTTGGTGAAATATTCAACTACCTCAATGTTATACTTTTGGTTACCAATAGATGGAGGTCGACACTCCATAATTTCAACGACCCACTTAAAGAAGGGACCGACTGATATGACAGGATGGAGGGGAGTGGGTAAATCTCACGCCTTTGGGGCGAATAGTTGGAAATTGGAATAGTGTTTGACTGCTTCAATGCAATCAACAAAGGGAGAAGGCCAAAAATACCCAGCACACATGACTTTCTGGGCAGTAGCCAAACGGGAGAGGTGGCCACCACAAGTGTTGTTATGGTAGGCATTAGGACTTGATCAACTCATTGTGCGTGAGACAATGAGAGAGGACAAAATCAACACCGCGATAATAAAGATCATCACCAATGAGAAGATAGCGGGGGGTTTAGTGTCATATACATTCCATCGAGCATCACAATCAAGATGGGAAGAAATATTATGGGTTCATAGATAGGTGAGGATTTCACCATACTAAGGGTCATCTGAACTAATGGCTAACAAGTTCTCATTGGGTAAATCGTCATTAATTAGTGGATCCCGCGCACTAGTAGGAAATTCAGAAATGAGTCCAGCAAGGGCTAAAACTTTCGTACTCTTGGGTGTGACAAATTCAAGATCGAATTCCTGAAGGATAACAATCCAACATGCATACTTCCCATTGATGATCCATTGACTCAATAGGAAATCCATAGGGTTGGAGTTCGTCATGACCTTGGTTGGACGCATAAGGATATAATGATGAAGGTTTTGGACTGATAACACAATGGCAAGAATCAATTTCTCTTCATGAAAGTAGGACATAGGGGGGTGCATAAGGTTTTTACTGACATAATAGATAACATGTTTGTTTCCGGTGTCATATTCCTAAATAAATACCCTGGCACCCAAATGGGTGGAAAATTAGATGTACATGATGAAATCCCTCCTAAAGTAATGAGGAATAATTGAGGGAGTGGAAGTGAGAGCATGTTTCAGGGCATGAAAATACCGTTGAGCATAGTCATCCCAAAAAAATGGAATGTTAGATCTAAGGATTCTGAGAAACCCATGTGAAGTGGTGGCACAGTCAGGTATGAACCAACGAAGGAAGTTGGCTTTGCCTTGAAGGCTTTGTAACTGGCGAAGGGAACGAGAAATGGGAAGCTCAAAAATAGCTTGAATTTTGAGGGGATCAAGCGTTATACCATATTTGGACACAATGAATCCCCAAGAGACAACCAACGAGAACACAAAAGATGCACTTCAACTGGTTGAGGTGGATATTATACTTGCGACATCAGAGAAAGACAGTACACAAATCATGAATGTGTTGTGCCCAACGCCTAGAACAACCAGTGAGGTTATCAAGGTAAGCAAGGATAATATGAGCCAATTCATGGTAAAAGTATGACATGCCATGCTGGAAGGTGGCTCCGACATTATTTATGTTGAACAGCATGACCCTGTAAGAAAAAGTTCCCCACAGACTAATGAACATAGTTTTTAACTGATCAGCATGGAAAATAACCATCTGGTTGTACCCAGAGAAACCATCCATAAATGATAGAATCTTATGCCATTTACACTCATTAATGATCTGGTCAATAAATGGTGTGGGGAAGTTGTCTTTGGGACAAGATTTGTTTAGGTCGAAAAATTCAATGCAAACATAGATGGTGCCTTGTTTCTTGAGAACAGGAACTAGGTTGGAAACCCAAGTGGTGTATTCAATGGGATAGATAAAACTAGCCTACTTGAGCTTATCGATTTCGGCTTTAATATCCTCTCGTATAGAAGGATTAATGGGTCTCAACTTTTGACGAACGGGATTATCATCATGCCATGTATCGATATGGTGATCGAAAATGGCAAGATCACATCCTAGCATCTCTAAATAGGACCAAGCGAAAACATCACAGAATTCCTTGAATAGCTTAGTGTAAGCCTCAATTTATTTTGGGGTGGAATTTTCCCCCAAGATAATGTTTTCTTATATCCCTGGCTTATCAAAAATCTTAATTTGAATGGCAGGGGAGATATTGGCCATATTTCCTTCTTTGAAAGCATCGAGTGCAGGAATCCAATTTCTAAACCAATCGAATTCATCATGGATGAAGTCCTTAGACTCCATAGCATACTTGTCATGGAACTCCTACGGAAGGAAAAATGCACGATGGTGCATATCATCCTAGGGAAATTCAAAGGTGTTCATCGCTTCCATAATGTCTTCATCAGAATGAAATAAGGGAGGATTGGCAGAAGGGAGACCACATGATGCGGCGGGGCTACCTGACGCATCATCATGAGAGATATGGTTCACATACACATCGCTACAGAGGGTAGACTAAGAGCTAGTAGATGAAACATCTACCGATGTTGAGATCGAGGTGTTCACCAAGGGAGGTTTGAATGAAATAGAAAGGAATACCCTAGAGGGTTCTTCCACCATGGATCTCATGGATGATGACAGGTAGAGAATAGCGACTGAAGATTCCATCATATTGACATCAGGGGGAGTTATCACAATGGGTGAACAAATGTACTCAAGTTTTTTTGAAGCATAACTCGTAATTAAAGGGGTACAAGATCCACTATGAGTGGCCTCTATTTGGTGAGAAACCTCAAGGTTGTCGCGAAATTTGTCGAGATGGGGAGTAATATGAGAATAATGGCCATAAAGATCTCACAAAGCATAGGGGTGGTTCGTGTGCAATCATTTGAGTTTCTTGGTTGAATCAGGTAAGGCAACGTGGACCTCTAGGATGTCAGATTCAGGAAACGTCTTGTTGACCACAATTTTGAGATGAGGAAGCTTAGGACATTTATGGGTGGCATGCCCAATAACATCACACAAATCACACCAAGGTGACTTCTTTGGAGGCTTAGGAGGAGCAGGAGCTATTTTGGGGGCCTTGCCCTTTAGGCTGAGGCACTGAAGCAAAGGGAGGGGTCATAGAGACCGAATGGACCAAGATCAAAGTGATATATGGTTTGAGCTGACCAGCCAGAGTGTTAACTGCGAGATCAATGTGCCAGACTTGGTTTCCCAAGGTCAAATTGGGAAGGCTCAATGTAGCCATAACAGGCACCAAAAAGGCTCCAGAGGGGGGACCTAGAAATAGTATTTGACTGGAAGGGTAATGGCCTGGTGGAATGGCTCCCAAATGGTTAAGGCTAGGGGGAACCATTCTTGGTTGAAAAAGGTTGGGATAGACACCATCAAAATAAGAAGTTCCTTGAGGAGAAGGTCCTAAAGGCTACGTAGAGAGACCACCAGCAAGTTGCAAAAACGTTGGTTGCTCGTTAGTTGACCCAGACTACTTGTGGCTAGCTCGAGACACTTGCATCATGCAAACACTCAACGAGTTGGGGTCAGTGATAAAAGGGGGGGGGGGGGGACTAGGGAATGAACCGAGGTGGAATCTTTATAGACTCCTAGTGAAACACTAGTGAGAGGCGTGACTGATTTTTTATCGGCCACTAAAGATATGATAGACCCAGGGGAGGTTTGAGGCTTCAGTTAGTAATATGTCAGTTGATCGATGGAGACGATATTTCCATTGAGAGGAAATCACATCTTACGATGAACCGTAGATGTGAAAACTGAGATCACATATGTATAGCTATGACCCAATAGGATATTTTAATCCAAGGGGGCATCAATGACTTCAATGTCAATACAAATAGTCTTTCTAGCAAGACTGACAGGAAAATTATGGAACATGCGAAGGGGCTGAGAAGGGTGACCATCCCAAGCATGCAAATTAATGGTCGATGGGGCTAAGTCGAGTGATCCAAGATTATTCCAAACAAAGAGGGACATCACATAGGTGGATGTGCCATTGTCAATGATACATCTCTAAACATGGGCATTACGAATCTTGACTGGGATTTGGAAGCAAATGGATGAAGGTAAAGGGGGATGTTCTGATTTCTTAACATCAAAGACAATCAAACGATCATCTTAAGGATCCACAACACCCAAAGCAGACACTAGATATTTTCTTTGAGAAGGACACGAATGGAGGACTTCCAGTGTTGGCATGGCAGCAGGTGATTGTGCCTAGTCATATACTATGTTGTAGGTGTGGGCAGCTTTGGCAGAAACAACATTTCGATGTAATGGCCCTTTGGGGATCTTATGAATGACCTATTCCCTAAGTTGAGGGATATGTAAGCTAAGTAATTAGGTTTCGAAATGGGCTCTGCAGAAACTTTGGTTTGGGACTTAGGTGTAGATGTAGCGGGTGGCTTATCATATTGCTGCGATCGTGTCTAAAGGTTGACATTAGCGTGACCTCTTCAGAATTCATCATGAGAATATGGTAATCAGGGGTACTAGACTGTAAAGGTTGAGGAGTGGTCTGACCTTGAGGTGGTTGGGGATTAACATATCCTTTCTGAGGGAAAGTTTTAGTGAACACAACCGGTTGATTTGGTGTAGTATTTGGAGGAAGTAAAGTGGTGGCTTGTTGTCCTATAAACGCTACTTGTGCTACCTACAACTATCACATCTGGGGTAATAGGGTACACTCATGAGTACAATTTCCATGGACACCACAACATGAACAAGGCTTCTTCGTATGTAGAGGCATGTTCTGCTTGGGTTGATCGCCATTGATGGTTTGTAGTGTTAAGTTGGTTCCCCTGGGGTATGTTCAGTTTACTACCTTAACGCCATTGGTTACCCTGAGCTGGTGGGTTTTGGTTTCCTTTCCCCTTATTATTTTTCTTCGACTTAGGAGGATAAGTCGCACTTTTTCTACACATACACCTAATATTGAGGAGGGGATGGCTATTTTGGTAGGTATTTAGAAGGCACGAGAAGTTGGGGAGCTGATGCCGAAGGGGCTGAAACACTGGGTTGTGGATAAGGACAGAAAGGAGTTTGAGCAACATTAGGGTAAACAGGTTGAGAAACAACTGGCCCTGGAATTAGTTGATGCAGTTGGGAAAATGCGTAAGGCATGCTTTGACCCGGATACATGTTGACGGGAGGGGGATAAGTGTTGGAGGAGTTGGTCCCCCCCTGAGGAAAACCATAACCCATGGAAGGATGAGTATACGGTTGTGAAAGATATCCAACGATACCTTCGGTGATGTGAGATACCCCCAATTAATTAGCATCACCAAGTCTAAGGAGATCCAAAAAAATGGTATAAACATAACCAGACTCAGTGTAGATCAAGCCATAGAGATTCTTCCTCTATCTGAGGAAAGTGAGATGCGACATCTTTACCAATGGAAGTAAAAATCATCCTGAGAAACCAATCCATATAGACATGGACATTGAATGTAGGAGCTTGACACAAGCTCCTCCTTCTTCCATTCTTGGACATGGTCAGAAAGGCAGGTGGCAGAAGTTTGATGGAATGTGGTCAAAAACTCAGTATCGATATCATAGCGGATAGGAAACTGGAAGTAGGAAAAAAAAATTAGAAAGAGTTGCAAAAGTGGAATGAGAAATATAATTCTAGTCGACATACCACTTTCCAGCTTCTCAAATGAGCATATGCTAGAACAATTGAAGGGGAATGGAGTCATCGATAATGGAATTGGACGAAAACCACATGTGAAAGGAGTGGATTGTTAGGAACCTCTCCCACGTTTCCTTCAAACTTAGGGATGTCAGAAGGAAGCTTAGTTGGCATAGCAGACCAACATGGATTGTGGAGTATAGGATCGTTGATTAACTGGCTGAAATTGGGAAGGCTTAAACCTTCCATAAAAGGTAGCAAAGGAGTAGCCCGAATGGTTCTGGTAGCGGCTCTACTAGTATAGGCTCTAGCATTAGGGTCAGGGCCACCACCAGCTTGAGGACCTACACTTGCATTAGTGCCTAACATGATGATGATATGAGGGTGATTGGAACCGGACTCAGAATCAGAGGAAGAACCCCATGAACCAGAATCAGAGTCGTTATGGAAATTTGGTAGAGGACTAACTTAGACCCTGTGTGGTGGAGTATGTCTCCCTAACGGAAACTGAGCGTGAAGGCCTTGGAGTCTCCTAGATAAATGCCTTGGGGATGAAATGATGGAAAGTCACAAATGACACGAAAATGTTGAATAGTGATAAACAAAGGCTCACTGAGCCAGATTAATTAATTAATTATGATGTTTATGTCTTGGCTTGGCGGTGTAAATCAAGCATTCTTCGCTTTAGGTGTGGGTGTGTGCAAGCCGTGTGTTAATTTTAATTAAGCCTAGATGGTTGTATAAAGAAAAATAAAACATTTTGAAGTATTGTAAATAAAACTAAAACGAAAGTAAAATAGATAGCTACAGATGCATAAATTCAACCCAAAAGAAGGCTTCCCAAATAACTAGTTTATAAGGCGAGCTAAGTTGACTCTAAACATAGAATATGGCCAAAATATATAAGGTCTAAGAAAGGATGTAATGACTCATATATGTTGGAAATGATGCAAAAAACAACAAGAAAATAGAGAGGAAAACTTCTGCAAAATGGAAGGCGAAATGTTAAAACCCTAGGGGAAACAAGGGAACCCTAAGGGAGAGACCAAAAAAAACTCAAGAGGTAGTTTTGGATGGAATAATAACCAATAAAAAGGGACCTGAAAGAAATATAGAGCAGACCCTGAAACAATGGCTAAAAGCATTGCAAATCTTAGACTACCTACTCAACTAAACCCCTCCTAGAAAAGTGGAATTGTACTGAAACACTAAGGGGCTTGGTTCTACTTCAAGGAGACAAACTGAGCATATCTAGGAAACCAAAAAGAGTTCTTACGGAAAACCCTGAATGTCATATAAAAAACTCAAAAAAAAGTTTTAATTCGCACGTACTGACCTGTAAGCTGTTGAAATCACAATTTTTGGGCTAACATGTGCGATTTCAGGTAGAAATCGCAAGTTCTGGACCAAAAATTGTGAGTTCCAGTTCCTAGATTTTCGAGCGGCAAGTTGCGGAAAAGTTGTCTTCTGTGGTGCGGCTGATACTTGTTACCTGCAAAAAATGCCTGAAAACACATAGAAGTTATAATTTTTACTATCTTAGGGAATAAAATTTAAAAAAAAACATTAAGATTCTGAAAATAGCTGAATAAAAACCCTAGTTACTAAAGTTGCTAGTCATGCAGGAATCTGAATTACAACAGTGGAGTCACCATTTGTTAGCATAAATTCTTAACACAAGTGTATGAAAATAGCTCACTTTAGCTATGTGTGTCAAAAATACCTAACAACAAATATGGTTGCTTAACTTCTTTATATCTGCAATTGATAGTTAAAACAAATGTTGCAAAAAACCCGATCTATGCAATAAAATTAGTTAAACAATGAAAAGAAATAAGAATTGCTCTATGCATCCAACGGACAAGACAAGATATAAATAATTTTCAATATATTATAACATTTGGGAAGGGAAATAATAATAATGTTACCAGTCCTCCTCTATCAGATGGGTTCTTGGTTGTCCTCAATGCTTCAGATCCAGAAGATTCTCTCTCTCAATGGTGTAGAAAACCCAAAATGTGTTGAAATCTATGGGAGCTCAAGAAGCAAAGAATGTTGTAACAGCAATGAGAATGATCAAAGCGCGACAATTAAAGTGATCAAATTGAAGAATGAATGGCAATTCCTCCTATTTATAACAAAATATTGAGTTATCCTCAATAATGGTGAATAATAAAATATTATTAACCAAGATCTAGATCTAACCACTTGGAATATTTTATTATATTTTTTTGGAGGGAAAAGGTATTTAAATTGGTTAAATACCTTTATTTAGAAATAATAAACAAATAAATGGTTTATTTATCATTTCAAGAATGTGGTTAAGGAATAATTAACAAATAATTATTTGTTTAATTATTTCTAGGTGATTTAGTCAAATTTAACAAGGAATAATAACTAAATAATGATTTAATTAATTATTCCTAGAAAAAAATAAGATAAGTTATGATTTATCTAATTATCTCTCATAATTGGGTGAAATATGACTAGGAATATTATTTAAACAATGGTTTAATAAGTTATTCCTAGAGGAAAATAAAATAATAAGGATTTATTTAATTATTCCTTACAAGGTTTCTTGTTTTAAAAATAAATAACCTAATAAAATATGGTTTATTAAATTATTTCTTATAGTGAAAGCAATTTTACTATGGTAAAATTGGTCTTACATGGTGTACTTCGATCCATCTAATTTTAAATGGTTAGATGAACAAAAATTGGTGTAACAATAATCAAACACCTCGACTTAAAATAACATTTCCTCATTTCACATGAAGGTAACTTCCATTCAGTTGTAATTTCCTCTCCCCTATTAATTTCATTTTCATTTTTTAAATCAATTTACAAAAATTAATTTCTAATATTTAAAATTTCTGATACATACAAAGGGAAATTTTCAAGTGGAATCAATTAAACATACAAGGAGAAAAATTACATGTTTATTCCTTCATACTTATAGAAACAATCCATGATTCCTCAATGAGTTAAATTGAATTCATAATGCCAAGTTGACTCGTTTTGAAGAATTTCTAAGTAATAGGAATCACTCATCTAAGTTTTCATAAATTTAAGGCTTTAATCCAAATATAAATTCAACTAGAGAGGTCAACATTTATGCCTATTTATTTAGACAAATTCATCATAATTCTATTTATCAACTAAAAAATATGAAAATAAAATACCACATATATCTTTGAAAAATTATGGCAATCCATAGACTCCCTTGTGATTTCCTATAATGCTCATGGGTTATGCTTTATAAAATACCCAACATTCAATACAATCTCTTAGGCATCTTCAGGACATAATTACAGGGAATACCACCAAGTATTCACATTCCAAATCCATGATAAGTTCTAGTTATATATATTTTCCTCAATAAGAGAACTAAAACATAAATTGTATTAATGGAAACTGAGAACTTTCCATTCAATCTTTCATGCATATATCACTAGTTCATAATCGATCAAAATAGTAATGCATTGTATATATCTATGAGGGATTTCCTCCCATTAACATTCATCTCAAAGAAATGAATTTTTCTCTTGTAATCAAGTTCACATCACCAATGGGACATAATGTCCATATGCAACATATTCAAGGCTTCCTATGCCTAATTGGTGCAATCCTGACCTTCATAAGTGACACCCATTAGGATTCTTCCATTACCAATTAGACATCATGTCTATTCCAGAGGCCTAAGGGCAACGTTTTCCTACTTTTCCATCCATAAAGTCATATTTCAAGAGGCCTATTATATCCATGCCATCAAGGATAACAAAATTAGGAATTTCTATGAATTTAATTCTCATGATGATCATCAAATCCATGCACACAATCATAAATATGCATCACAATAATAAATTGAAACTCCACAATGTAGTCATACAGAAACATCACCATAAACGTATTTTTCATAACATTTTAATAAGAATTACATTGAAAATTAAAATTCATAGAGGCATTAATCTTGTGAAATTTATTAAATGCCTAAAAAAAATCAAGGGTCTGACATTCTCCACCCAACTATAGGTTGGGCTGTCCTAAGAAAATTTTGGGGGCTAACATTCACAACTGGACTATTTTTCCAAGAATTTTCAAAGAAAAATGTTCACCAATTTCGATTATTTTTTAAAATGATTCACCAAAATTTTATAGGATGAAATTGTTTTACTTAAAAAATCATCAAAATTTTATAGAGAGCATAAAAAATAATTATAAATTTGAATATTTTTTTTATAAAAATTGGCAAATATTTTATAGTTTGCATAAACTTAGGGACTAATAATAATTTCCAAGGTTTCTAAACTTTAAGATAAACTTATATCTATTAAATTTTCCTTGCATTTGTCTCTTCTATTATTTTTTACTTGGTAACCTCTTATATGGATCATGATGCTATGATGGGGAACTTTCTCTTAGTCAATAATAGGTATAACTATGAAGTACAATCTCCTTCATCAACAAGAAATTAGCAAGGTTTCCCTTCAAACCCCATTGATCCAAGACCGTTCTAAGACCATGAGTGATTTCTTAGCTAGCTTACATGACACAAGGGAGTCATTTCACAGCCCAATTAACAGTCATTCAACGAACTCTCCTTTTAGTGTTGCCATGCTTTGTATTGCAGGCACCCAAAAATCCATTTCATTCTTGCAACTCAAGTTTAGGAAAATTATAATCAATTGTTTCTTTCCAAAAATTGATCTAATGAACCTTCATAGTGCTTATATCAATACAAAATGTTTTTACACAATTTCCCTTCCATATTTGGTCCCCATACCCACTTGTTTGTGTCCCTTGATCTCTAGACACAAATGTCATTTATTCTCTACTCTCTAACATAAAATTTTGTGGGTTCTATGGACAAATTCATGGATTAATTAAAAAGTCTCTAGATGGGCATATTTCCCACACCTATGGGTTAGTTTTTAGAAACTCCAACTACTCTAATCATTATGTGAAATCGGTAGTTCAAATACTAATTCCCTCATTAACTCAATTCTTGGAATTTGGGTTAGATAGGATTTTATGTTTTCAGTGCAACAAAATAATTTTGGCCACGGTAATTTTAAGTATCATATCACTTACCATTCCCTCTTTCCATCTTCCGCTCATGTCTCATGGTACATGTATATGCTTATTTTTTTATCAATTTTTCAGCATTCATATTAGAGACAAAATACATATACATCGTTATTGGCTTAACTAATTTAGTGTTTGCATGTCGCATAAGTGATATTAATTTAATCAATTACAATATCAACAGGGGATCAAAATGAGGGTTTTACACACTTACATCGGATTTTATAATGCTTTATGTTCTAAACTTGTACAAGTGTCCATCCCTATTTAATATTGCAACAATATTCCCATTCATAGCCTTCAACTTATGATCAATTGAGTGAATCTATGTAATCAGACTTGCATCAGTAATACTGATGACACACAACAAGATATTGACCAAAGAAGGCATATAAAAGATAATATAAAATTTACTTGTAGGCTCCATCTAACAAAGTCATTGATACCACTTCTTTATCAACAAACTTGTGTTCTCTATATTTTTCAACAACGATATTTCTCCCCCTAAAAATCACTAGTAGCACAATAACTAGTTTTGGAGATGTCGTATTCTAAATAGAACTTGAATCCATGTATAGTCACCTCAAATAAGACATAATGGTGATGGTTATAATGTGGAATTTACCTCTTCCTTCGATTTTTTATTCTTATTCTTATCAATAAGTTTGGAGCAAATCAACTTCATATGCCCTTCATCGATTACATCCATAATTAACATTTATGGATTTTTGTTGACCCTTTTTCCTTCTTCTTAGCCTTATCCTTATCCATATATAATATGAATATAGAAAAGGAGAAACCTTCCGACACCACTCCAAAATATTTCTTTCTAACCTCTCTTGCAACAAGTTTTGCTAAAATCCCATATGTTGATGAATAACAGAAGTTCAAAGCTTATCATTTCTCACTTTCCATTTCCTCATTGGATATGAATTTATGAATAATTCCAATTTATGGGCTTTCACAATGTTTAATGATTACAACAAAAGTAGCAAGGTACATATACAACCAAGTATATATTCTATATTTATAACATTAATAAATTAAACTAAAAAATATATAAAAATTATAAAAGAATAAAGCTAACCGTAATAACAAAAAACTTTAAAAAAATGAAAAAATAATAAATTTCTATAGTAAAATAAATCAACATAAATTCATTTTACGTAAACAATTTAACCATCCAACCATTACATATTTTCTCTAATTTATCTTCTAACAACATTTATATTCAAAAAAATTATAAACAAACTCATTCCATTAAACTACTTAAACCCATTTTAAAAATTAAATCACTTCTTCACTCCCAAAACAATCACGAATTATAATTTTAACAACCCCATGCTTCTTGGAAGGTGAACTTTCTATTAAGTTACATCATATCTTATGTTGATTCGAATATGGAATCATAGAATATGCAATGCTTTTACCATATACACTATTATTCCATTTGTAGATGAGATGACTTTTAAGATTAAACAATTTCAATATTAAAGATTCCTAACACACAACATTCTATCACTTTCTAGAATTGAGGTAAAAAAAACAGTTCAAAGAAAAAAACTATGACAACCAAAACAAATTGAATAGTTTGAGTTATTTTGATAGGTTAAGTAACTAGAAAACTATAACCAAGTCTGATGGTAGAAGAATATTTTTTTATTTTATCTTTCACCCATGATATGTGATTTGGGCATGATACAAGAGATTAGAGGAGTGTGACATAGATGACAAACTTGTGTCAATTCAAGAATGTGACAACCAATTTTTAAATTAATGTGTTTGTGTGTGTGCTTATATATATATATATATATATATATATATTGGAGAAATATCGGGTTGTTGGGTGGAATGGTTTTTTATCATCCCCACCCATGTTAAAACCCCCTTTAATGACATGATGAGCTATAATTCCTTGATAAATTATGTTGCAATGGTTTTTTCCTGTGAATATTGTTGTATTGGCTTGAAGCCTTGTGAACTCTTAAGTGACTGTACATGTGGAATGGTGTGGTACCAACAACGTCGCTCTAGTGCTCAGGGTGAGAGAGAGGTTAATTTATTTCCTTAAGAAAAAGAAATATATATATATATATATATATATATATATATATATATATATATATATATATATATATATATATATATATATATATATATATATATATATATATATATATATATATATATATATAACTCGGTGGATACAATACCTACACCTAGAATCATGGTATCAGGAGTTTGACCCAACAGTTTTACCTAGCTCACAAAAATATTGACATCAATAAGGGACTCACACATACCTATTGAATGGTTTGGTTGTAATCCCATTTTTACACAACAATTTTTCACCGTCCCTGCAATTCCCCATCCCGCACATTGGAAGGTTCATTCCATGACCTGTGAGCAATAACATAACTTGAAAACACTTTCATGGCATTCCCCTAGACATGGACATTTTGACCTCATATGTCTTGTCAACTTTTGAGGAATTTTGTTAAGAAGTGTTTTGAAACAACGATTACATTCTTAGTGTTTGATTACATACTTTTTTCATTCATCCTTCCATTAAGAAGATTTGCTTTTTTTTAGTTTTCGTCTCATAGTTTGCTTTTCATTAAAATGCATTAGATCACGTTGCATTGAACAGTGTTTTTTGAGATCCATCATTGAACTTAGATTACATTGTTTAATGATTGAAAGCTAAAAATCGCATTGAGTGCATTCTCTTTCATTAAAAGCGTGCATTAAGTAGATTCTCATTTCATCGAAAAATTCATTGAGTGCATTCTTATCATTTGAAAAGAAAAAGTAAATTGTGCATAGATTACAATTACATAGTTTTTGAAGAAAAAAAGAGAGGATTTTGCATAGATTACATTGCATTATTCGCATCGTTGAATGTTTGAAATTACTTTTATATAGTGAAATTCATCTAGTTTGGAAGAATTTCGTTTACAGTGTTGTTGTTTGTTGCATCATTGTTTGAAGCTCTTCCCTTAACTAGATAGCATTCATCAAATTGAAAATTTTTCTTTCCTCATATAGCTACATATAGGAGATTGTTAGATAACATTTAGTAGGGCCTGAAACCGAAACATAATTGAAGATAAACCATAAAATTTATTCAATTTACACTAAGGCAGCATTGAAACATTAACGAAAAATTTAGAGGTCTAGGCTAGAGACGTGTTTCGGCGTCTTTAAACCTAGTAGTTGTCGTTCGCCTCTTGGCTTTAGACAGCACTAGTATGGACTTGTGCTCCCTGTACCGTCGCGTATATAAAGGGAGACCCCACTAGGTTTCTATCCTTTATCCATAGGAAGCTGAGTTTGCCGCCCTATACCCGTGATACACACTGGACACAGCATTTGGGGAGATTGCCTACACGTACGTCAAGTCCTTGGTTGATTTCTCTTTCATTTTGAAACCAAGGTTTATATTGCAGTTCATGGTTATTTGGTACACCCTTTGCCTAATATTCTTGAGCAGTCATTTTGATCTTATCTAACTCTTTAAATTCAAAAAGATCACCAAGCGCTTGTCCTTTCACGCTTGCTTCAAAACTGAAAGAGACAGAGTCATCTTTAATCCGTTTCTTGACTCTTAAAACATGAAACAGTGAAGTTTCTAAGTTTCAATGTCGTAAAATAAATCACCCGCGATCACACGCCCTATTATATTTTGCTTGTTGGCCGTTTGATTGTGTGCCTTGGTTTTTAGCCCGTGTGCGATTTTGAGTTATTGATGGAAACTTTTCCGAAGTTCACCAACCAAGGAATCCCTTCCGATGGGAATCATGGTCCTTTTCCTCCTTTTGGAGATGTTGGTGCTCCTTATATGGCAACGTTGTCCCTTCATGGGTTAATTGTTGGGTTGCCTGTTTGGTTGTTTTTAACCTCTGTGGTCCCAAATGTCTCAGCTACTGTTCAATCAGTTCCTCTGCCTGAACAACATCATGTTGATTCCAAGGTGGACCTCTCTTCTTCTTCGCCTGTTTCTACGTCCTACTCTTCTACTTCGCCTAGTGAAAGTCTGGATTCGAGTAACTAGGTGGCTAAGAAGAAGAAGAAGAAGAAGAAGAAAAAGAAGAAGAAGTCTGATAAGCGAGAGGTTAAGAGTGCAGATACTGCTTCTGAAATATCTCTTCTTGATAAACCTTCCAACCCTCCATGGAAAATCAAGTTCCCTTGCATGTTGTGCACAGAGACCATCTTCTTCGAGACTGCCCTGGCATTCCCAAGGTGCTTAAAGCATGGTCCAACGGTCGCTTGTCATTGCCTTTGGCTTCCGGGAGTCAAGTTGGGGGCACGTCCTCAACTGGTGTTGGTAAGGCTCCTAAGAAGCAGGGTAAGCTCACCAATCCCTGTAAGTTGTGTGAAGGGCACCATGCCATTCACCTTTTTCTGTATATGGATGAAGCCAAATGAGTTTTGGAAAACTTAACCGGTTCTACACCTTGCCTTCCAGCTGGTTATAATCGGCTTTCTTTGAGTCCTCCGCCAACTGATCCTACAATTGGTCAAGAGTCATCCTTGGTCAATCTCACTCCCCCTGAAATTCAAATTCAGGAATCCATTCCCAACCAACCATTGGTTGTGGGGTCAGTCGAGCTGGCCCCGTCTACGGTGCACCAGGTCTTTTCCGTTGAGAGTGGACCTCACATCCCTCAGGATCTTCTTGTTTCTTCAGATTCCTCAGACTTGGAGAAAAATTCTCCTGTCCCTACACCTCAAGAAGTTGCTCCTCTGCCTCCCATGATGGAGGTCCCGGAGGATATCCCTCCCGCCTTCGAGATGGAGGTCATGGAGGGTGCTCCTTATTCTTTCGTAACACCAAGGGAAGATCATCTCGGTTCAATGGTAACCCCTCCGAGTAGTTTGATCGCTTCCTTTGATTGGAATCGATTTACAAGATACCGCCTTCCGTCTTATGTGTCTTTCTAGATCGCAGTACAAGCTTTTGGTCTGGTCGTACCCAGCACCATTATAGACGAAGGCGTGTCTGTTAGAGTTCTATCCTCAATTACTTGGAAAGATTTTGGCTCGCCGCCACTTGCGCCTGTTACACAGAATCTGTTGGCATTTAACAGAAGAACGAGTCAACCGTTAGGGATCCTTCCAAGGTTACCTATTACTTTGGGAGGTAAAACCGTCCATATGGACGTGATGGTTGTTCCAGGCCCCTTGGATTTCAATCTGCTTTTGGGGCACGATTACACCTATGGCATGGGAGCGTTAGTCTCCTCCCTTTTTCGTGTAGTCTGTTTTCCACATGAAGGTCGGATCGTGACCATTGATCAGCTTTCGTTCTTTGGTCCTGATGTGGAAACTGGCCCGCCATCATCCCTTCCTGGTTTTTATCCACCCATTGTATCTACCCCACTGCAGGTCAACTATGTGGCTACCTACCCCGTGCCTGTACCCAGTGATAGTGCTGTTGTGCATCAGGTGCTGGGGGCATTGGGTCCTGACTTCCAAGATGTTTTCCTTCCATTGGGAGTGGAACTCTTGGAAGCAATGACTTCTTGTTCATTATGATGAGGCTGTTGGAGCATGGTTCTTTTCCTATGTCAAGCTCCTTAAAAAGGGAAACCGGGTCTGGTCAAGAGCATGGTTCCCTTCCTGTGTCAAGCACTTTAAAAAATGAAACCAGGTTGTTAGAGCATGGTTCTTTTCTTGTGTCAAGCTCCTTAAAAATTGAAATTGGGTCTGGTTGGAGTAGAGTTCCTTATCTTGTGTCAAACTCCTTAAAAAATGAAACAAGGTTGTTGGAGCACAGTTCATTTTCTTGTGTCAAGCTCCTTAAAAAATGAAACAAGGTCATATGAGGATAGTTCTTTTAATGTGTAAACCTCGTTAAAATAATGAAACACTTTCCTGTTCAATTCGAGTCTTTGATAAGATCTCGTAAAATCCCAGTCAAGTCTCTGGATCTCGTAATTTGAACCTTCACTCCATCTGTCTTTCATACGGACTGAAGCTTGGGGGGCATGTACCTCGAATTGAGTCACCATGCTGGGGGCATGCTTACTTTTTCAAGCATAGTTTGTTTCCGTTTCAAGCTTGTGTAAAAATGAAACCGGTTTCAAGCATAGTTTATCTTTGTTTCAAGCTTGTGTAAAAATGAAACCAACTTCAAGCAGAGTTTCCTGATTTCAAGCTTGTGTAAAAATGAAACCATTCCCATTTTACCTCTTGTGATTGCCATTTTATCAGCCTGTTTTTTCTAGATGAGCCTTGGTTTTCTCATTCCATCGTCACTATCTACTTGGACGATCATATGCCTTCACTTGGTTGTTTTACCCGTTCCTGAGGAACCGCTGCAATGAGTGGTCTTGTTAGCTAGCCTCTTGACCTTTATCTTGTTTTGAGCAGTTCCACCATTACCGGAACTAGTTGCTACCCTTTATACCACTCGTTCCTCCAGGAGGAGTCAACTTTCAGCTCTTTTCTGACTCTCTAAACATGAAAAGATTGACAAGTCCCTTGTCATTTCGATCTCATTAAAGTGGCTACGAAATGACATCTACCCAGTATACGTTTACCCCTTTTTCAGGTTGGGATAGAATATTTACGAAAAAGGAATACCCTAGCCTATTGCGACTAGGAGGTTTTCTCAGACATAGTTTTCTACCTTTTCGGATCTAAGGAACTATTTACGAAAAGGGACCATTGGAGTTTACTTTTCCGCTGTCTTTTCAAACTCTCTAAACATGAAAAGATGTAGATTGTTTCCTTTGTGAGACTCGTTAAACTCTGATGACATCGGATTCAGTCGTAATGACGATACTCGAGTTTCTCCTTCCTAGGGCTCGTTAAATGCACTAGGATGGATTCGTCCGAAGGATGGACTTATATGACAAGCATATGGTATCCTCTTCAATCCTGTGTAAAAATAAAGAGGTACTCGCCAGAAATAGTGGGGAAAAATGGAACCAACATCGTTGTCGTGTCGGCAGTATGTCTCTCTTGAACATGGCACTTGTCTGCATTCATGTTGGGTTGGGGACATCTAATCTCGTTTTTCACTTGCCTCCGTGGGTTTGGTTGATCCCTTTTGACCTCTCATCTGCTCTTTGCCTCGTCATCATGATCTTTGATCTTTTTATGTCAAATACTACCAAATCCACTGTCGTGTTGTCAATATGTTCAAGAGAAGTTGACCTCTGCAAGTTTCAACCTTCCTCTGATTCTCATCTGATTCTGATTCACAAAGACATTATTTTCTTCTGTCTCGTGTCGATGATGTGGGAAACACTATGGCCCACCTTCGATCAAGGTCACTTCCTGTCGACTTCAGCTCATTATCCAGGAAGATGATCTAGAGACTCCCTTCTGGTACCTTGGAGCCTGCATGCCTCAATGGCAGGTTCTTCGCATTCGACGCGAGGTTTTCATCATTGGCCTCCGATCAAGTGATTCTACGGGTGTTCGATGCTAGATCACTGTTCACATGCCATAGATTGTACCTGTAGTACCTTGAGGACCATTGGAATTAATGGTGGTACCTCTCGCGTCTGTTAACAACTTTCATCATTGGCTGGTAATTAGACGATGTTCTTGCATGTTCGACTTCAGCTCACATATTCGCATGCTTGAACTTGTACTTTGTTCAGGTCGAGATGGAGCGCAAGACCTTGGATTTCGTCTGTTTAGAATCCAGGCTGCGATTTTGTGGATTATTATGATTAGTTACATGACTCATTCATTGGATGGTTGTGACCATACCTGAGTCTATTTATCGATCCTCACTGGATGGCTGCGTCCATACCTTGGATGTAGATTATTGTATACTCTATTATGGATGGCTGCGCCCATACAATGTATATATCATGTATTTGAAATATCAGTTGTACTTCTTTACGCAGGTTTTTCGACGGCGGTGTTTTCAGTTGGAAACGTTCTCGTAAGGAATTTCACCCCTCTCTCTCTTTCGGGCCTCATGCTTTAGGGGGCATCTGTTACACAGACATTTGTCACTGTCCCTGCAATTCCCCATCCCACACATTAGAGGGCTCATTCCGTGACCTTTGAGCAGTAACATAACCTGAAAACACTTTCATGGCATTCCCCTAGACATGGACTTTCATTCCCCAGTGGAGTCGCCAATTTGTTGTAGAGGTAAATCCCCTCTGTCCGCAGAGGGGATTTACCTCTACAACACCCATATATCGAGAATATTTGGAGAGATATTCCCTCCTTAGCTAAAAATCCTGATATGGAAATAGATTATCATTTCAATGGTGAGTGATATAATGGAATGGAGAATTAATAAAAAATGAATGTGTGACATGACATGATGGAATGTATACTTCAATGATCCTTGAAAAGGGTGTTTTTGGTTGTTTGGATGTGAGAAGAATGACACATGGATGATGACATGGATGACATGTATATTAAATATGTAGATTGCATATGGATGAATGACATGGATAAAATTTCGGCGATGACATGTAAGGAATATTTCCAAAATTCATAAAAATGGCTAAGTGTTTAAAATTGTTTCTATTGAAGTAATATGTATTGTGGATCAATGGAACTTTGAAACTCTTGACTTAATAGATGACACAAATTTGGTATGTTATTGTTGACTTGAGGGGTCTTGACCCAGGTTTGGAGTTATCATGCAACCATCAAAACCCTCCAACTACTTGCCTTTTCAGCAATGATCTGCTTCCACGGATCAAAGTCTCAGCCGAGTCATTATGGATGGGTGTTGGAACCAATTTTCCGCACCCTAAGGAATATTTTGATGTGGTGGCCCTGATAAGACTTAGTGCAGATAATATGATATATTTGTGATGCACAATCAACATATCTAACCCTTTCGTAGATTATCATGGAATACTTAATATATTTTTGGCACAGTATACTTCCTTCATATCTACTCATTTAACATTGACTAATTCACACATAGATGCAATTAACCATTAACAGAAGTAAATACACAATAACAGAATAGATTCACATCCACAAAAAATAATAGATAATAAAATCACATAAGAATCCAGGTTCACCAAAATGTATTCTTCATTAAGAGATATTTCAATTCAGTACAATCTACCTTTTGCGCACACAAAATTAGATTCTACACACAACTTAGGACTTAGGTATCCACGCACACAGCCAGCAAGAACCTTTCTACCCAGAAAAGCCCAAAATTATATCAAAACATTAACAACACATTCATATTGGATATATTCTCTTTTTACTCGACTCAATCCTTACATATTTCTACTATCATAGATGCACACATACCATGGTCTCAAACCATGGTTTGAGACTCATGGTTTTTCCCTTTAAACATGTTGACACCTAATCCTATGGGATGGGTGTGCACATTTAATATTGTATATTATTTAATATTAGGAAATAAGGAAGGCCAAGAGTCATTGGGAGATGAATCCCAATAGCCTCACCTCCATGTATAAATCCATGTGCATTCTTCAGCTAATACACATTCCGATTTTGAGGAGTTACCTCCTGGTTTGACATGGTATCAGAGCCAGCCCCACTATTGGAATTTCTGCCTGTGGTGTAACTCCCTCTCCTTTGCTCAGTCAGTTTTTAATATAGTTTTTGCTACTCCTATTAAATTTCTATACTGTTATTCTGCATGTTTTTTCTCTTAAATTATCCACAAGTCTGACATTTGCAGCTCCTGCAGCTCCTGAAGATTCTGCAATTCTGCAGACCCTGAAATTCTGCAAATTGTAGCCCCTGCCACTATGCAATCCTATAGTCCTGCACACTGCCATTTCAGTTTTTTTGTAACGGCCTTTTGGCCTCCTCCATTCTCCATCGACTCACCCATTTCCCCTACCTACCTGCTATCTCCCTAAACAGCTCTCTCCCTACATTCCTCACACTTCCCTCACTCCATTCCCTCAGCTCTCTCCCTACGTTCCACATTCATCCCTCACCTCTCAACATACAGCGCCCTTCCCTCATCTCTCGGCGCACACCTCGCGGCTTCCTCACCATACGCACTCCCCTATCGAGCTACAGCACGCGACCCCCTCTCCATACCCGTCTCCCACATCGACTTCCCCTCCGCTGCACATGCAACACCGCCCTCCATTCCCTTCTGCAACGATTATATAAAACACTGTCTGCGTTTTTACAATACTGGTATCAGCGTGTTTATTGCACACCCTACGTTTATATACAACGCTGTCTGTGGTAGCATGTTGATTGCACACCCTGCGTTTATATACAACATTGTCTGTGGTATCGTGTTGATTGCATTTGGCGTCGTTGCAACGTTTATGTACAACGATGTCTGTGTTTCATTCCATACCATATAATACATTCCCCATCTCATATATTCAGTGTTCAATACCGCTCATATTTACGGTACTCAGTGTTCAATACCGCTCATATCCTTTATACCACTCATATTATACCGCTCATATTTACTTATGGTAATACCGCCCTTACATTGTGTAACGTTGTCATATATACATTGCATCCATTAATACGCTGTCATTCCATTTTAAACGATGTCTTCTCCATTTGTAATAATGCTCCATCGTTTATAACATTCATTCCATATATAACACATATACGTTGTCATTCCATTTTAAACACTCCGCTCCATTTGTAATACCGCTCCATTTGTTATAATATTCATTACGCCCTTTTTTACGCCCCCCTTCATTCATATTCCAACTCCACCTGTGTTTAATACCGCCCACTCCATTTTCAATTTCACTCATTCATAATACCACACTCCCATACCACTTCCCATTTTCACAATATCGCCCTCCCATAAACATTCCATATCGACCTCCCATACAAATTTTTCTCCAAACAAAACAAAAAATACACATATTTTTTGGTGCAGAATTCAGTTTTTAGCAAAGAGCTTGTGTTTTTTTAAATTCAGTCTTTTAGCAAAAAGTGTTTCTGTCCTTTTAAATTCAGTATATTTGCAACAAAGAGTTTTTTCAGTATATTTTCCAGCAAAGAGTCTTTTTTATTTTCTCTCCTTCAAAAGAGATTCTCCAGCAAAGGTTTTTTTCTCTCCTCCTTCAAAAGAAAATGACAGTCCCTTCATCTTCTAAAGAGGCTGCCTACTTGGCACAGAGAGAAAAGAGACATGCTTCAGGTCCATCCAGAGGAAGAGAAGGTAGAAGACGAAGAAGAAACTTCAGAGAGGCAAGGTGCATAATCTAAAAGCTCAAGCAAAGAACAAATCAAGACAAAGGTAAAACTAATGACAAAGACAAAGGCAAAGCACCTGAATCCACTCATTATGTTCTAGCACATTGTAACAATGGAGTAACTAAAGACTTGTTTGATGTTTCATTTACTTCATGGAGAGATGATTGGTTGCTAGATTCAGGAGCAACATGTCACATGACATTTAGAAAATATTTTTTTAAAGAATTCACTAACAAAGTTGATGGAGATATTTCGTGTGATAAATTCAAACCTGGGATCAGAGTCAGTACAGTCAGGCTTAAGTTGCCTGGTCTTCCAGATCACATCCTACATGAGGTTCTATACCTCCCTGAGTTGAAGAGAAACTTGCTGTCCCTAGTCGAAATCCGGCAGCAAGGACACTCAATTCACTTGTTTGATGGCAAGGCAGAGGTCAAAAAAGCATCAGATCACTCACTTGTCATGGAGGGAATAGAAGAAGGGAGACTCTTGAAGCTGAAAGGTTCATCTGCTCATGCTCAAAACTTTGCATTCACTTCACATCATGATGAAGGTACATTCCCATCAAGTCTTTTATGGCATGCTAGATTTGGAAACTTAAACTATGAAAGCCTTCGTTTGTTGAAGAAAAATGGTGTTAATGGACTGCCTACAATTCCTAGAAAACCTAAGGAATTTGATGCTTGTATTCTAGGAAAGCATAGCAAACAACCATTTCATGATTCACACTCCAGAGCACATAGAAAACTTGAACTTGTTCATTGAGATTTATGTGGCCCTATGCCTATTGCTTCTGCAAATGGAAACAAATACATGATGACATTTATTGATGACTACACCAGAATGTGTTGGATTTACTTACTGAAGAATAAGTCCGATGCTTTTCAAACTTTCAAGAATTTTCATGCATGGATTGAAAATGATGCACAAACACATATTGGCTCTCTACGTACTGATAATGGAAAAGAATACACTTCAAACGAATTTGAAAATTATCTTCGTCAATATGGAATCAAACATCAAACAACTGTGCCATATAATCCACAACAGAATGATGTAGCTGAAAGAATGAACAGAACTATTTTAAATATGGTCCGCTCCATGTTATTTTTCAAGAATGTAAAATTGATGTTTTGGGCTGATGCAGTTCTATGTGCTGTTTACATAAAGAATAGGTGTCCTTCAAGTTCGATTAGAAACAAAAATCCTTTTGAAATGTGACATGGCCACATTCCTTCGGTAAAGCATTTCAGGGTCTTTGGGTCCACCTATTATGCCTTGATACCCAAGGGTCAAAGGAACAAACTTGGTGCTAGAATTCGAAAATGTATCTTCTTGGGGTACTCCAATACCTCCAAAGGATATCGTCTCTATGATGAAGCAAATAAGAAGTTTGTGATAGCAAGAGATGTCATATTTCTTTAATCTTCCAAGAGTGACAAGGTTGTTGAGCGGCAACTTGATCGCCTGGACAAATTCACACATGCAAAGTCTTTCCAAGAATTTGATAATGTGATTCCACACCTTGAAGGGGGGATTCTGATATTGAATCAAACTGTGGAATCATATCCTGAAGCACTCTCTCCCCCACATGAAGAAACAACCACGGATGACACATTGGATGATGTGATTGACAGAATTGGGAGATTGAATCTTGAATCAATCCCAACTCAGTCAAATGACCAGCTTGGGCCATCTCAGAAAGGTCCTCCCAAATGGCGGACAAAGACACTGGAGAATGTTCATCCTGATGAGGTTGGAAAAACAGGAACAAGAAGTTCCACTCAACAAATCAAAGGTGATGTAGATAATTCTGATTCCCCTGTTGATATGGATATTGATTATAACTGTGAATTGATTTTGTCTATATATCATGAACCAAATTCCTTCAAAGAAACCGCTTCTCATGATGAATGGAAAGAAGCGATGCAGAAGGAGTATGATGCCTTGATAAAGAATGGCACTTGGAAGTTGGTTGATCCGCCTTTGGGAGCGAAACCAATTGGCTGTAAGTGGGTCTACAAGAACAAGTACAAAGCAGACGGCTCACTTGACAAGCACAAGGCCAGGCTTGTGGCAAAAGGATTCGCACAAAAATAAGGAGTCGATTATGAAGAAAATTTTTCTCCCACAGCAAAATGGACCACCATTCGGACTCTCTTTGCCTTAGCAGCTTAGAATGGATGGAAAGTCCATCAGATGGATGTAAAAACAGCCTTCTTGAATGGAGATCTAAAGGAGAAAGTTTATATGTCCCAGCCAGAAGGATTTGTGATAAAGGGTCAAGAACACAAAGTTTGCAAACTTGTAAAATCCTTGTATGGCCTCAAGCAAGCACCACGAGCCTGGTATGAGAAACTGACCGAGCATCTTCTGAAACTTGACTTCAAACATTTTGATCTTGATGATGCAACTTTGTTTGTTAAGAAAGTTGGAAAAACAGTTGTATATCTTGTGGTATATGTAGATGATCTTTTGATAACAGGAAACAATGAAAGCTATATTGCATCCATGAAGAAAGAGTTGAAGAAAGGTTTTGAAATGACTGATTTGGGTCATGTTCATTACTATTTGGGTATTGAAGTAATTCAACATCCTAAATTCATATTTCTTTCTCAAAAGCAGTACATTGGAGATCTCTTGAACAAATTTTGCATGGATGACTGTAATCCCTTAACCAATCCCCAAAGGCGGATCAACCAGCTTCCAAATGCCATTCTTTATCAAGGCATCATACTCCTTCTACATCGCTTCTTTCCATTCATCATGAGAAGCAGCTTCTTTGAAGGAAGTTGGTTCATGA
The DNA here is from genome assembly GCA_034641835.2 of Pinus albicaulis. NCBI lineage: Eukaryota > Viridiplantae > Streptophyta > Pinopsida > Pinales > Pinaceae > Pinus > Pinus albicaulis. Next base: position 495,112,121 of record CM076580.1, on the reverse strand, counting down.
TCTGTAGACAAACTCAATTCACAGTTATAAGCAATATCCATATCAACAGGAGAATCAGAATTATCTACATCACCTTCGATTTGTTGAGTGGAACTTCTTGTTCCTGTTTTTCCAACCTCATCAGGATGAACATTCTCCAGTGTCTTTGTCAGCCATTTGGGAGGACCTTTCTGAGATGGCCCCGGCTGGTCACTTGACTGAGTTGGGATTGATTCAAGATTCAATCTCCCAATTTTGTCAATCACATCATCCAATGTGTCATCCGTGGTTGTTTCTTCATGTGGGGGAGAGAGTGCTTCAGGACATGATTCCACAGTTTGATTCAATATCGGAATCCCCCCTTCAAGATGTGGAATCACATTATCAAATTCTTGGAAGGACTTTGCATGTTTGAATCTATCTAGGCGATCAAGTTGCCGCTCAACAACCTTGTCACTCTTGGAAGATTCAAGAAATATGACATCTCTTGCTATCACAAACTTCTTATTTGCTTCATCATAGAGACGATATCCTTTGGAGGTATTGGAGTACCCCAAGAAGATACATTTTCTGCTTCTAGCACAAAGTTTGTTCCTTTGACCCTTGGGTATCAAGGCATAACAGGTGGACCCAAAGACCCTGAAATGCTTTACCGAAGGAATGTGGCCATGCCACATTTCAAAAGGAGTTTTGTTTCTAATTGAACTTGAAGGATACCTATTCTTTATGTAAACAGCACATAGAACTGCATCAGCCCAAAACATCAATTTTACATTCTTGAAAAATAACATGGAGCGGACCATATTTAAAATAGTTATGTTCATTCTTTCAGCTACACCGTTCTGTTGTGGATTATATGGCACAGTTGTTTGATGTTTGATTCCATGTTGACAAAGATAATTTTCAAATTCGTTTGAAGTGTATTCTTTTCCATTATCAGTACGTAGAGAGCCAATATGAGTTTGTGCATCATTTTCAATCCATGCATGAAAATTCTTGAATGTTTGAAAAGCATCAGACTTGTTCTTCAATAAGTAAATCCAACACATTCTCGTGTAGTCATCAATAAATGTCATCATATATTTATTTCCATTTGCAGAAGCAACAGGCATAGGGCCACATAAATCTGAATGAACAAGCTCAAGTTTTCTATGTGCTCTAGAGTGTGAATCATGAAATGGTTGTTTGCTATGCTTTCCTAGAATACAAGCATCACATTCCTTAGGTTTTCTAGGAATTGTAGGCAATCCATTAACACCATTTTTCTTCAACAAACGAAGGCTGTCATAGTTTAAGTGTCCAAATCTAGCATGCCATAAAAGACTTGATGGGAATGTACCTTCATCATGATGTGAACTGAATGCAAAGTTTTGAGAATGAGCAGATGAACCTTTCAGCTTCAAGAGTCTCCCTTCTTCTATTCCCTCCATGACAAGTGAGTGATCTGATGCTTTTCTGACCTCTGCCTTGCCATCAAACAAGTGAACTGAGTGTCCTTGCTGCCGGATTTCAACCAGGGACAACAAGTTTCTCTTCAACTCTGGGAGGTATAGAACCTCATGTAGGATATGATCAGGAAGACCAGGCAGTTTAAGCCTGACTGTGCCAAGCCCTGATGGCTTGAGTTTGGATTTATCTGCGAAATATACTGCTCCATCAACTTTGTTAGTGAATTCTTCAAAAAAATCTTTTCTAAATGTCATGTGACATGTTGCTCCCGAATCTAGCAACCAATCATCTCTCCATGAAGTAAATGAAACATCAAATAGGTTTTCAGTTACTCCATTGTTACAATGTGCTAGAACAGAATGAGCTGATTCAGCTGGTTTACCTTTGTCTTTGTCATCAGTTTTACCTCTGTCTTGATTTGTTTGCTGCTGAGCTTTAGATTGTCTGCCCCCCTTTTCTCTGAAGTTTATTCTTCGTCTTCTGCCTTCTCTTCCTCTGGATGGACCTGAATCATGTCTCTTTTCTCTCTGTGCCAAGTAGGAAACCTCTTTAGAAGATGAAGGGACTGTCATCTTCTTTTGAAGGAGGAGAGAAAAAAAACTTTGCTGGAGAATCTCTTTTGAAGGAGAGAAAATAAAAAAGACTCTTTGCTGGAAAATATACTGGAAAAACTCTTTGCTGCAAATATACTTAGTTTAAAAGGACAGAAACATTGCAAAAAATATGAAGACTGAATTTAAAAGACACAAAAGCTCTTGCTAAAAACAGAATTCTGCACCAAAAAATATGTGTATTTTTTGTTTTGTTTGGAGAAAAAAAAATTGTATGGGAAGCAATTTTATGAAATGGTAGGGCGATATGAAATGTTTATGGGAGGGTGATATTGTGAAAATGGGAAGTGGTATGGGAGGGTGGTATTATGAATGAGTGAAATTGAAAATGGAGTGGGCGGTATTAAACGCAGGTGGAGTTGGAATATGAATGAAGGGGGGCGTAAAAAAAGGGCGTAATGAATATTATAACAAATGGAGCGGTATTACAAATGGAGCGGAGCGTTTAAAATGGAATGACAGCGTATATGTGTTATATATGGAATGCATGTTATAAACGATGGAGCAGTATTACAAATGGAGCAGACAGCGTTTAAAATGGAATGACAGCGTATTAATGGACGCAATGTATATATGACAGCGTTACACAATGTAAGGGCGGTATTACCATAAGTAAATATGAGCGGTATAAAGGATATGAGCTGTATTGAACACTGAGTACCGTAAATATGAGCGGTATTGAACACTGAGTATATGAGATGGGGTATGTATTATATGGTATGGAATGAAACACAGACAGCGTTGTACATAAACGATGGAGAGGTATTCTTAAAACGCAGACAGCGTTGTATGTAAACGTTGCAACGGCGCCAAATGCAATCAACACGATACCACAGACAGTGTTGTATATAAACGCAGGGTGTGCAATCAACACACTACCACAGACAGCGTTGTATATAAACGCAGGGTGTGCAATCAACACACTGATACCAGTATTGCAAAAACGCAGACAACGTTGTATATAATCGTTGCAGAAGGGAATGGAGGGCGGTGTTGCATGTGCAGCAGAGGGGAAGTTGATGTGGGAGACGGGTATGGAGAGGGGGTTTTGTGCTGTAGCTCGATAGGGGAGTGCGTATGGTGAGGAAGCCGCGGGGTGTGCGCCGAGAGATGAGGGCAAGGCGATGTATGTTGAGAGGTGAGGGATGAATGTGGAACGTAGGGAGAGAACTGAGGGAATGGAGTGAGGGAAGTGTGAGGAACGTAGGGAGAGAGCTGTCTAGGGAGATAGCCGGTAGGTAGGGGAAATGGGTGAGTCGATGGAGAATGGAGGAGGCCAAAAGGCCGTTACAAAAAAACTGAAATTGAAGTGTGCAGGACTATAGGATTGCAGAGTGGCAGGGGCTGCAATTTGCAGAATTTCAGGGTCTGCAGAATTGCAAAATCTTCAGGAGCTGCAGGAGCTGCAAATATCAAACCTGTGGATAATTTAAGAGAAAAAAATGTAGAATAACAGTATAGCAATTTAATAGGAGCAGCAAAAACTATATTAAAAACTGACTGAGCAAAGGAGAGGGAGTTAGACCACAGGCAGAAATGCCAATAGTGGAGCTGGCTCTGATACCATGTCAAACCAGGAGGTAACTCCTCAAAATCAGAATATGTATTAGTTGAAGCAACAAAGAAAATTGTGTGGCTCCGGAAAATCCTGGAAGATTTGCAGATGAAACAAATGTACTCCACACCACTCATGATTGACAACACTTCTGCAATAAAGTTGGCCAAGAACCCAAAGTTCCATGATCGAACAAAGCACATCAATACAAAGTACCATCTAATTCGACATCATGTTCAGGCCAAAACCATCCATCTACATCATTGTTCCACAAATGAACAAACTGCTGACATCTTCACCAAAGCACTTGGAAAAGAAAAGTTTGAAAAGTTCAGATCGATGCTTGGACTCACCAACATCCCTTCGGATTAAAGGGGGGAATGTTGACACCTAATCTTATGGGATGGGTGTGCACATTTAATATTGTATATTATTTAATATTAGGAAATAAGGAAGGCCAAGAGTCATTGGGAGATGAATCCCAATAGCCACACCTCCATGTATAAATCCATATGCATTCTTCAGCTAATACACATTCTGATTTTGAGGAGTTACCTCCTGGTTTGACAAAACACATTACAATGATTAAGGGACATTGACCTACCCCAAATCCCCTTTTATTATTTGTGCACAGCGCATATGAGAAAACTTAGATAAAATTAACCCAAAAATGCACACCATGGGACCCCGCTCCAACAGACCCCCAACGCCATCTCATGACTCGTCCCGAGTCACTGCAGGATATTTGCCTTCATCTTCATCTTCAAAACTTCAATAGAGCTCGGAATTAGCATGATGACTTCAATGCTCTGTGCAGTGGCACTTTGTGCTTCATCAACCAATTTTTATGTAGTTATCCCCTCAGCTTCCAAATTCATGCTACATTGTGTTTGTTGGAGTCTTATGAGGGTGCTATCAAGATTTTGTGATAACTGCAGGGCTTCCTCAACCCAAGGTTGCATCCTTATTGCAAATATCTACTCTCGGTGGCACAGGTCTTCAATTTCTATATGAATTTCCTTGCCTTCATGAAGTCTGGTAAGGCTTTGTGTTGTTACTAATGTTGTTTCCGCCATCTTGATCTCAGTAAACTATTTTTCATTGATGAAAATCTCATTTCCCAACTGCTGGACCATTGGGGCATTCTGAACATATGTCCAAATTCCCATGGCCTCATCCAAGAGTGTTCCACATTCAGCCACTGCTACTACTACGTTTTTTGTGGCTACCTTTACCTCTGTTGTGCACTAGGATCGAACCTCTAGTGGTGTCTCGAGTTGGAGCTTCATCTACAACTCAGTGATCTGTAGCTCGAACTTGGCTCAGTTGGTATATATCTTTGTGCGCATTTTGCAAGTTGTCTTCCAAGTTGGTTGGTTATTCTCCACTTTCAATGTGTGACAGATGGTTTGGCCCAACATTGAGTCTTCCAGGTTTTATAATTAATTGAAAGTCATACTCCTGAAATAGAGGCAACCATATGCAGATCTTCCCCCTCAACACAGGCTTATTGGCCAGGTACTTCAAAATAGAATAGTCAATAAAAAAATGAAAATGGCCTCCCAATAGATAATGGAATAATTTTTGCAATGCGTAGACCATGGCTAATCCTTCCATTTTTGTGGTTGAGTAGTTATGCTCCGCGCTTGATAATTTCCTACTTGCAAATGAAATAGGGTGATAAAACTCCATCGCTCCTGGTGTGCTAAAATATCTCCCAGCGCAATGCAGGAGGCATCGACATGTACATGGAATACCTTCATCGAGTCTTGAAAGACCAATATGGGCATAGTGACCATCTTCTCCTTAAGTAATTCAAATATCTTCTGGTAGTATTCATCCCAACAAAATGAGGAATCCTTATTTAGAATCTTCTCCATGGGTGCAGTGATTAGCGTGTAGCCTTGAATGAACTTCCGATAATAGCCTATATGACCCCAAAATTGAGCGCAACTATTTGACATTTGTGGGAACTTCCTGGTTAACAATAAAAAATATCTTTGTGGAATCCACCATCAATCCTTGCTGACAAACAATATGACCTAGCAAGATCCCAAATGGGACACAAAAGATGAACTTTTTTAGATTCAGCGATATTTGATACTTCCGACAAGTATCCAACATCAGGCATAGACTTGACACATGCTTCTTCAACAATCCAAAGATAGTCCAGTCATCAAAGTAGACTTCTAAGAACTTATGGATGTATTCTTTGAACGTAGCTACTACCATGTGTGAGAAGATAGGTGGTGCATTCTTCAGATTGAATGGCATGACTGTATATTGTAAGGATCCCCATTCTATCGCAAAGGTTGTCTTGCTTCTATCTTCTAGCACGATTATGATCTGGTGGTACCCTGAGAAACCATCTATAAATGAATAGAGCTCGTTTCCTCCCACATTTTCTAGCATTTCATCAAAAAATTGGGTTGGGAACGGGTCGTGTATGCAAGCATCATTCAATTTGCGTAGATCCATGAAAATCCTTATTTCTCCTTTCGTTTTCTTGTCCTACACCACCATACAGCTCACCCAATCAGTTCCTTCCATTGGTTCTATGATTCCTACAGAAACCATTTTCTCCAATTCTTCTTTGGCTTTCTTCTTATATTTGGGAATTAGCCTATATGGGCATTGCTTCATAGGTCGTGCATATGGTTACAAGGTTATATTTATCACCCCAAGATATGCTATTATCCGCTTCAGCTCAAAAACTTTTTTAGGAAACAAGTCATGATATTTTGTCAATATCTCGGTGCCCTTTCCCACCATATCATCATCCTAGTAATTCCCTATATTTGCTAACTTCAGTTGTTCTTCTAAGCCAATATTGACTTGTTGAATCTTCAGAGGCTTAGTTACATCGAGTGACTCAATCATAGGTCCAGCAACTATGAAATTTCCTTTAGATCCAGGGATCATAATGTTCCTTGGATCTTCCTCGTTACCTTCAACTGACAAATTGTGGTAGTTAACGATGGCCTTTAGCTGCGCATCCCATGCTGGCAAGGTGCATTCAAACTTTTATTTTGTGGTTTCAAATATGACCTCCTGAATGTCCTATAGTGCCTCATCCAGGAATTCAGGCCCACTTTTAAAACTACAATTCAAGAGAAAACTTTTTGTTAGTGTAGTCCATTCATTGGTTCCTCGTCACAACTCAGTTTCCAAGTACCAATCTGTAGGCACCTTCCCCAAAGTGTGGATGAATATATGCACCCATTCTGGCCTCAGATATGTGTTTCATGCTTCATTCCATTTAGCCAAGTTTTGCGTGGATCGCCTTCTCTGTAATATTCCTTTCCCATTCCAATACTTTGACGCTCAAATTGCAAACACATCATGTGGGTGTTTTCTTCCTAGTTAGCCAAATTTTCCTTGTGTGTCTCCCACCATCGTGCTAGGGTTGAGCGCGGCACTATTTCAAGTCCATGGAATCTTTGTGCTTCTGGAACAAATTTTTCAAGTTCTCCTAAAAACATGTTAACATTAGTCATACCATCATAATAAGTAAATTCTTGTACCTCTAAGGATATGCACCAAAGATCTTTTGTCACCAAATTACAGTGCAACGCAGATACTTCATGCAACTAGTTCTGCCAGTTCTCTAGTTCCTCATATGAATCTTAAAAGCAGAAGTTATCCTTCTCCCAGTTGAGTCTTCCATTAGTTGCCACGTTGATCCAATATTCATCTCACGGAGTTAGCTTATAGATATGATCAACATCATCATCCGTCAGCATCGGTTCTGTATATCTTTCACCATTTGGAGGATATAGGGGAACCACAACCTTGGTTCCATTATTCTCAAATACCATACTCCTGCACTTAATATTGATGATGCCACCCATATCAATAGCCCAATATAAACCGAACAGCACATGATAGCGGTTAGTATCATCCACAATCTATATAACTTCAAATTTTGCAAGAACCCTTACTCCTTCAATATCTACTACAACCTGCAAGAGCCTTCCTAATGGGATAATATTTTGTTGATTTTCCATGTGCAGCTAGATCATGGATCTTTCCAATTTGGTTTCTCTCATTTGTTTCCAAGTTTGTTTTGGTAAAACATTTACATCAGATCCTAAATCTATAATGACTTGATCCATCTCATATGCACCAATTTGAGTAGTCATGCGCATCTCCTGTCGAGTTCTTCTTTTACTCTTATAGATCTTGTTAAAAACCTTATGGTCCATCTGGGGTTCTTCTTTCTCTGCGCTTTTGTCTATAAATTCTTGTAGGTTCTCAACTGCCTTCTTATTGCGCAACAATCTGATACAAGCTTGTAGGAAGGGCTTTATCTCTTCATCTACCTTGACTACGTCCATATATTTGCTTGATGTTGAGGCGCCTGCTTCTGCGAACCACTTTTTTTCTTCTACAAAAGTTTCTTTTTCTCGCTATAAGTTGAACCCGTCCTTCTTTTCAGGTGATTTTTGGATCCATAGATTAGCATGCAGCTTCGCCCCTTTGTCTACACCAATGGATTCAACACTCCTAGTGATGTTATTCACACTTAGTTCTTCTTTACGCAACTCAAATCTTACAATCTCGATATTTTGAGTGGGATTCTGTGTTTTCTTTTCTTGCATATTTGTAATCAAAATATGGAAATCTTCAATAACATGATCAAATTGTCTACAGTACCTACAACACTGTCATGTTGGATTTGGATAGTCATGTGCATAATGAACCATGTCTCCACAATTGAAGCAAATGAGATGCACCCTTCCTTGACCAGCTCCTCCTGCTCTTCCTTGGCCTCGATTTTGGAATCCACCATGCCTAGATGGGGATGTTGGGAGGTTTTTTTAGCGTGCATTCTATATAGGTCAGCTCAGTCAATCATGAAATTTAAAATGCGATAGTGATTCTCGTCATGTTCCACCCATGAGAAAAATTTACAAAAAGGTTTCAGAAGCTCAGGGATATATTTACTAATCCTTGGGCAGAAGTCTGTCATATGCATGTCCCTAGCTTGACAAAATGTGCACCATAATGTAAGATTTCCACCTCATCCAGTTGCGCTCTTCAACTAGCTTGGTCCTCCAGCCTCCAGATATTCATTAAATACGGGGAACTTATCTTTGTGATGTCTGGAAACTTTGCATCGTATACACCATATATCTATGCATGCCTCATTTCCCTTATCCTTGTGCATACTTTGTATTTCTAAGTGCATTGCCTCCAACTGGCTTTGGATATTTTGGGTCCCGGTCTACACAGCGGGTATCGATGAAGCCTCTAGCTTCATTGCAATCTCTATAGCTTCAGCCTACGTGGAAATCATCTGTTGACTCAAGGGTTGGTGAAGATGTGGTAGTAGCATGGCAATAAACCATTATTTGTGTTGGGTGTCATCAATAGTAAATACTCCATCTCTGATTGTGTGCTTCAACCTTTGGTCTACATCCCATACAGATTCATTCAATTATTGGTGAATCTCCTTCAACTTAGTTACACATTGCGCAAACTATTTCGGCCTATAGAATTGGTATTTTACCGCGGGCTTCAGGTTATCAATAGTTGCATTAGGGTTTGTCACTACATACCTTATGTACCAATTCATCATGTGGTATTGAAAAGCGGTGACTAGCTATTATTTCTTAACATCGTTATTATTAACCTGTTGTGTTGTCCATACAGCATCAGTAAAAAACCAAAATTGGTTTGTATCTTCATTCTCGATACCATGGAAATTTGGTAACTTCATGGAGGTGACCATCTCTAACGTACCATTTTTTGGGTTCTATCCACAAATTTATGGATTAATTCAGAATTCTCTAGATGGGTATGTTTCCCATACCTATGGGTCATTTTTTAGAAATTCCAACTACTCTAATAATTATGGGAAATTGGTAGTTCAACTACTAATTCCCTCATTAACTCAATTCTTGGAATTTGGGTTAATTAGGTTTTTAAGTTCTCAGTGCAATAGAATAATTTTGCACAAGGTAATTTCAAGTATCATATCTCTTACCATTCCCTCTTTCCATCTCCCACTGATGTCTCACGGTACATGCATATGCTTATTATTTGATTATTTTTTCAACATTCATATTAGAGACAAAATACATATACATTGTTATTGGCTTAACTAACTTACTACTTTCATGCCATATAATTAATATTAATTTAATGAATTACAACATCAACAGGGGATCAAAATGAGGGTGTTACACACTTACATCATAGTTTATAATGTATTATGCTATAAACTTGTACAAGTCTCCATCCCTATTTAATATTTCAAAAATATTTCCATTCATAGCCTTCAATTTAGGATCAAATGAGTGAATCTATGTAATCATACATGCATCAGTAATATTTATGACACATAACAAGCTCTTAACAAAAGTAGGCATATAAAAGACACTATAAAATTTCCTTGTAGGCTCCATCTAACAAAGTTATTGATACTACTTATTTACCAACAATCTTTTGTTCTCTATCGCTTTCAACAATGATATTTCTCCCACTAAAAATCACTCGTAGCACACAAACCAATTTTGGAGATGTCGTATTCTCAATGGAACTTGAATCCAAGTATAGTCACTTCAAAGATAACATAATGGTGATGGTTATAATGTTGAATTTAACTCTTCCTTTGTTTTCTTGTTCTTATTCTTATCAATAAGTTTGGAGAATTCAACTTCATATGCCTTTCATCAATTACATCCATAATTAACATTTATGGATTTTTTTTTACCCCTTTCCCTTATTATTAGCCTTATCCTTATTCATAGATAATATTAATATACCAAAGAAAAAACCTTCTCACACCAATCCAAAATATTTCTTTCTAACCTCTCTTGCAACCAGTTTTTTTTAAATCCAACATGTTGATGAATTACACAAGTTCAAAGCTTATATTTTCTCACTTTCCATTCCTCATTGCATATGCATTTATGAAGAATTTATATTTATGGACTTTCACAATGTTTAATGGTTACAACAAAAGTAGAAAGGTACATATACAACCAAGTATATATGCTATGTCTATAACATTAATATATTAAACTAAGAAAATATATAAAAATTATAAAAGAAGAAAAGCTAACCATAATAATAAAAAACTTTAAAAAAATGAAAAATATATAAACAAACTCATTACAACATTTCTATTCAAAATAATATATAAAAAAACTCATTACATTAAACTACTTAAACCAATTTTAAAAATTAAAGCACTTCTTCACTCTCAAACCAATTACGAATTACAATTTTAACAACCTCTTGCTTCTTCGAAGGTGAACTTTCTTGTAAGTTACATGTTTATTCCAATATGGAATCATAACAAATGAAACACTTTTACAATTTACACTATTATTTCATTTATAGGTGAGATGACTTGTAACATTAAACATGTTGAATATTAAAGATTCCTAGCACGCAACATTCTATCACTTACCAGAATTGAGGTAAAAACAAATAGTGCAAAGAGAAAAATAATGACAACCAAAACAAATTGAATAGTTTGAAGTTGTTTTAACAGTTTTATTAACTAGACAACTCTAACCAAGTCCAAATATAGAAGAGTGTTTTTTTATTTTATATTTCACCCATGATATGTGATTTGGGCAAGCTACAAGAGATTATAGGAGTGTGAACTAGATGACAAACCTATGTGAATTCAATAATGTGACAAACAATTTTAAAATTAATGTGTGTGTGTATATATGTGTGTGTGTGTGTGTGTGTGTGTGTGTGTGTGTGTGTGTGTGTGTGTGTGTGTGTGTGTTGGTGTAATCTTGGGTGGCTGGGCGGAATGGTTGTTATCTTCCCCACCAATGTTAAAACCCCCTTTAATGACATGATGAGCTATAATTCCTTGATAATTGTGTTGCAATGGCTTTGTTCCTATGAATATCGTTGTATGTGCTTGAAGCCTTGAGAAATCTTAAGTGACTATACAAGTGGGATGGTGTGGTACCAACAACACGCTCTAGCGCTCAAGATGAGACGGAGGTTAATTTATTTTCTTAATATATATATATATATATATATATATATATATATATATATATATATATATATATATACTCGGTGGATACAATACCTACACCTAGAATCATAGTATCATGACTTTGACTCAACAGCTTTACCTAGCTCACAAAAATATTGACATCAATAAGGGACTCACACATACCTATTGAATGGTTTGGTTTTAATCCTCTATATCCAGAATTTTTGGAGAAATATTCCCTCCTTAGTTAAAAACCCTGATATGGAAAGAGGTTATCATAACCATGGTAAGTGATATCATGGAATGGACAATTAATAAAAAATGAAAGTGTGACATGACATGATGGAATGTATACTTCAATGATCCCTGAAAAGGATGCTTTTGGTTGTTTGGAAGTGAGAAGAATGACACATGGATGATGACATGGATGACATGTAGATTAATGATGTAGATTACATATGGATGAATGATGTGGATGAAATGTCGGCGATGACATGTAGGGAATATTTCCAAAATTCATAAAAATGGCTAAGTGTTTAAAATTGTTTCTATTGAACCAATATGTATTGTGGATCAATGGAAATTTGAAACTCCCCACTTACTAGTTGACACAAATCTAGTATGTGATTGTTGGCTTCTAGGGTCTTGACCCTAGTTTGGATTTATCATGCAACCAACAAAACCCTCCAACTACTGGCCCTTTCGGGATTGATCTGATTGCGTATATCAAAGCCTCAGCCAAAGTAGTATGGGGGGGGTGTTGGAACCAGCTTTCCGCACCCTAAGTAAGCTTTTGATGTGGTGGCTGTAGTCAGACATAGTGCAGATAATATGACAGATTCGTGCATGCACAGTCAAGAGGTCTAATCCTTTCGTAGATTATCATGGAATACTTAATATGTTTTGCGCATATTATGCTTCATTCAGATCTAATAATTTAACATCGAATAATTCATGCATAGATGCAATTAACCATTAATAGAAGTAAATACGCAATAACATAACATATTCTTATCGACAACAAATAAAAAATAAGCAAATCACATAATAATTCATGTTCGCCAAAATGTCTTCTTTATTAAGAGATCTTTCAATTTAGTACAATCTACCTTCTGTGCACATAGAGGCAGAGTATGCACATAGCTCAAGGCTTAGGTCTCTACGCACACAACCAGCAGGGGCCTTTCTACCAAGAAAATCCCAAACTTATATCAATACATTAACAACACCTTCATATCTGATATATTCTCCTTTTACTCAACTCAATCGTTACATATTTATAATATCATAAACGAGCACATATCGTGGTATAAAACTATGGTTTGAGACTCATGGTTTTCCCCTTTAAACACATTACAATGATTAAGGGAAATTGACCCACCCCAAATCACCTTTGACTATTTGCGCACAGTGTGTATGATAAAGCTGAGACAAAATTAACCCAAAAATGCACCCTAGGGGACCCCGCTCCAACAAGCCCCCAACATAATCTCGTGACTTGTCCCGAGTCACTGTGGGGTGGTTTCCTTCATCTTCATCTTCAATGCTTCAACATAGCTCCAAAGTGGCATGATTACTTCATCGCTCTGTGTAGTGGAACTATGTTCTTTATCGACAAAGTTTGCTGTTGGTGGCCCCTCAACTTCCAAATTGATGCTACATTGTGTTTTCTAGATGCTTATGAGGGTGTTATCTAGATTTTTTGGCAGTTGCAGGGCTTCCTCAGCCCAAGGTTGCATCCTTGTTTCCAATATATTCTCTTGGCAGTGCAGGTCTTCAATCGTTGTCTGAATTGCCTTGCATTCATAAATTTTGGCAAGCCTCTACGTTCTTAATAATGTTGGCACTGCCATATTGACCTCAGAAAATTGTTGTTGTTTGATGTGAATCTCATTTCTCAACTATTGGACCATCAGGTCATTTTGAATCGACGTCCAAATGCCCATGGCCTCATCCAAGAGTGTTCCACATTCAGCCACTGCTACTACTACACTATTTGTGGCTGCCATTACCTCTGTTGCACATTAAGTTCAGACCTCCAACGGTGTCTCAGGTTGGAGCTTCCTGTGTAGCTCAGTGATCTGTTTCTCGAACTCGGCTCGAACAGTTTGCATCTCTGTCTGTGATGCCTTTAGCGCAGCAGCCAAGCTTTCCAGCTTTATTTTTGGCATGGTTGATGAAGGGACAATGACCTCTGGTAGGTCACTGCACACTTGACCAATCATTTCTTCTAATGCGGTGTGGTGATCCTCCACTGCGCACCACACCTCCTTGGTACTTTGGTGCTTCTGCTGCAGTGTTGTTTCTTGCTACTAAGACTCGTGATCATCGGCTACCTTTATAGAAAATAGTTGCGCATATGGTAAATCATCTTCTAGGTTGGTTGGTTCTTCTCCACTTTAATGCATGACATATGGTCTGGCCCAGCATTCAGTCTTCCAGGTTTCACAATTACTTCAAATTCATACTCCTAAAATAGCATAAACCATCTGCAAATATTCCCCCCCAACATAGTCTTATTGACGAGGTACTTCAGAGAATAATTGTCAATAAACATCTTAAAATGACCTCCCAACAGATAATGGCAGAATTTCTGCAATGCGTATACCATGGTTAATCTTTCCCTTTCTATGGTTTAGTAGTTATGCTCTGTGATTGATAATTTCCTACTTCCAAATGCAATAGGGCGATCAATTTCCCTGGCTCCTAGCTGCGCTAAACTAGATCCCAACAAGATGCAGGAGGCATCGACATGTACATGGAATACCTTCCTCCAATATAGAAAGACCAATATGGGCGCAGTGACCATCTTCTCCTTAAGTAATTCAAATCTCTTCTGGCAATATTCTTTCCCAAAAAAGAGGCATCCTTCTTTAGTAGCTTCTCCATGGGTGTTTTGATCAGCGTGTAGCCTTGAATGAACTTCCAGTAATACCCTGTATCTCCAAAAATTAAGCACAGTTGTTCGACATTTGCAGGAACGTCCAGGTTAACAATAACAGCGATCTTTGCAGGATCCACCATAAATCCTTGCTAACGAATGATATGACCTAGCAAGATCCAAAATGGCACATAAAAGATGCATGTTTTCATATTGACCGAGATTGGATACTTCCAACAAGTATCCATCATAAAGTGCACACTTGACACATGCTTCTTAAAAAATCCTAAGACATTCCATTCATCAAAGTAGACTTCTAAGAACTTATGGATATATTCTCTGAACGTAGCCACTACCACGTGCAAGAAGATAGCTGGTGAATTCCTCAGACTGAATGGAGTGACTTTATACTGAAAGGATCCCCATTCTATTGAAAATATTTTCTTGTTTTGATATTCTGCATGATTGTGATCTAGTGATATCCAGAGAAACTATATATAAATGAATAGGCCTCCTATCCTCCCACATTGTCCTGGATTTCATCAGAAAATGGGGTTGATAATAGTTCATGTACGTAAGCATCATTAAATTTGTGTAGATCCATGCAAATCCTTATTTCTCCTTTGGTTTTATTGTCTTGCACCACCATAGGGCTCACCCAATCAAATTCTTCCACTAGTTCTATGATTCCTGCAGCAACCATTTTCTCCAATTATTCTTTGAATTTCTGCTTATTTTTGGGATTCAGCCTATACGAGCGCTGATTCACAGGCTGCGCATCTAGTTTCAAGGTAATATTCATCACCACGAGATCTCCTATTATCCCCTTCAGCTTAGAAAATTTTGTTGGAAAGAGGTCATGATATTTTTTCCATAGTTCAATGACCTTTCCCACCGTATCATCACCCCACTAATCCCCTATATTTGCAAACTTTGGTTGTTCTTCTGAGCCAATATTGACTTGTCAAATCTTCATAGGCTTAGTTACATCGAGTGACTCAATAATATTTCCAGCAACTGCGTGATTTCCTTCAGATTCAGAGATCGTAATGATCCTTGGATCTTCCTCATTATCTTCAACTCATGAATTGTAGTAGTTAACAATGTCCTTCATCTGCGCATCTGGTGTTGGAAATGCGCGTTCAAACTTTGGTTTTCTGGTGTCAAATATGACCTCCTGAATGTCTTGTGGTGCCTCATCCAAGCTTTCGAACCCACTTTCAAAACTAAAGTTCAAGAGAAAAAAAATCAGTGTGGTCCATCCAATGGTTCCTCATCACAACTCAATTTCCAGGTACCAATCCATAGGCACCTTCCCCAAATTTTGGAGTAATATATGCACCCATTATGGCCTTAGATATACGCCCCATACTTTAGTCCATTTAGCCAAGTGTTTGCGTGGATCGCCTTCTCCAGAATATGATTACCCCATTATGGTAGTTGGACGCTCAAATCGTAGACACACCATGTGGGTGCATTCTTCCTAGTTGGCCAAATTTCCCTTCTGTGTCTCCCACCATCATGCTAGGGTTGAGTGCAACACTATATCAAGTGCATGGAATATTTGTGCTTCTAGAACAACTTTTTCAATTTCTCCTAAAAACATGTTAACATTAGTCATACCATCATAATAAGGCAATTCTCATACCTCTGAGGATATGCACTGGAGAGCTTTTGTCACCCAATTACAGCACATAACAGATACTTCATGCAGCCAGTTCTACCAGTTCTCCATTTCCTCATCTGAATCTGAAAAACAGGAACTATCCTTCTCCCAGTTCATTCTTTCGTCGGTTGTTGGTTTGATCCAATCTTCATCTCGCACATTTAGCTTATAGATATGATCGAAATCATCATCTGTGAGCAATGATTCTGTATATCTTTCACCTTTTGCAGGATCTAGGGGAACCACAACCTTGGTTCCACTGTTCTCAAATACCATATTCAGTGCTTAAGATTGATGATGCCACCCATATCAATAGCCAAATATAAAACCAACAATTCCTAATAGGGGTTATTATCGTCCACAATATGTATAATTCCAAAGTATGCAAGAACCCTTACTCCTTTGATATCTACTACAACCTGTGAAAGCCTTCCTAATGGGATAATATTTTGTTGATTTTGCATGCACAGCTGGATTGTGGATATTTCCAATTCAAGTTCTCTCAGTCATTTCCAAGTCCGCTTTGATAAAACATTCGCATAAGATCCTAAATCCAGAATGACCTGATCCATCTCATATGCACCAATATAAGTAGTCAAGCACATATCCTGTCGAGTTATTATTTTATTATTATAGATCTTGTTAACAACCTTATGCTCCATCCAGGGTTTTTATTTCTCTGTGGAGTTGTCTATCAACGCTTAGAGGTTCCAAACTACCTTCTTATTGCACAATAGTTTTATACAAGCTTGTAGGAAGGGCTTTATCTCTTCATCTACCCCGACTACGTAGATATATTTGCTTGATGTTGAGGCGCCTGCTTCTGCGAACCCCTTTTTCGCTTCTACAATAGTTTCTTTTCCTCGCTGTAAGTTGAACCTGTCCTTCTTTTCAGGTGCTTTTTGGATCCATAGATCAGCATCCGACTTCGCCCCTTTGTCTCCACTAGTGGTTGCACCACTCCTAGTGACGGCATTCACACTTGTTAGATTTGCTTGATGTTGAGGCGCCTGCTTCTGCGAACCCCTTTTTCGCTTCTACAATAGTTTCTTTTCCTCACTGTAAGTTGAACCTGTCCTTCTTTTTAGGTGCTTTTTGGATCCATAGATCAGCATTCGACTTCGCCCCTTTGTCTCCACCAGTGGTTTCACCACTCCTAGTGACGGCATTCACACTTGTTTCTTCTTTGCGCAACTCAGCTCTTACCATCTAGATATTTTAAGTAGTAGTCTGCATTTTATTTTCATGCATATTTACAATGAAAATAGGGAAATCTTAAATAACATGATCAAGTTGTCTACAGTACCTACAATATTTTCATGATAGATTTGGAAAGTCGCGGACATAATGACCCGCATCTCCACAATTGTAGCAGATGAGTTGCCCCCTTCCTTGGCTAGCTCCTCCTCCTCTTCCTAGGCCTTGATTTTTGAATCCACCATGCCTAGATAGGGATGTTGGTGAGATTGGTTCAGCGTGAATTCTATATAGTTCAACCCAGTCAATCATCAAATCGAAGTTGCGACAATGCTACTCGTCATGTTCCACCGATGAGAAAAATATACAAAAAGGTTGCTGAAGTTCAGGGATATATTTTTCAATCCTTAGGCAGAATTATTTCATATACATACCCCTAGCTTGAAAAATTCAAAACCATAATGTAGGAGTTCCACTTGGTCCAGTTGTGCTCTTCATCGGGTTTGGTCCTCCAGCCTGTAGATAGTCATTAAATATGTGGCACTAATCCTTATGATTCCCAACAACTTTCCATTGTACACACCATATATTTGCACATGCATCCTTTCCCTTATCCTTGCGCAAAATCTATATTTATAAGTGTATTGCTTGCAACTAGATTTGGATCTATTTGGTCCTGATCTGTGCAGCGGGTACTAGTGAAGCCTCTAGCTTCATTTCAATCTCTACGGATTCACCCTGCATGGAAATCTTCTTCTGACTCAAGGGTTGGTGCAAATGTGGTAGCAGCATGGAAATAAACCATTCTTTGCATTTGGTGTCATCAATATTAATCCTCCATTTATGATTGTGTGCTTCACCCTTTGGTCTGCATCCCATACAGATTCATTCAATTCTTGGTAAATCTGCTTCAACTTAGTTACACATTGCGCAAATGATTTCAACCTCTTGAATTTTTCTTTTAGTGTGGCCTACAGATTATCAATATTTTCATTAGGAATTTTGGGTACATACCTTATGTTCCAATCCAGCGCCTGGTCTTGAAAATCAGTGGCCAACTATGCTTTCTTAACATCGTCATTATTAACATGTTACATCTTCCATACAACGTTATTAACAAACCATAATTGGTCTATATCTTCATTCTCGATACCACAAAAAGTAGGTAACTTCATGGAGGTGGCCATCTCAGTGCTTGGTGGTGGAGGTGGAGGTGCAGGTAGAGGTGGAGGTGGAGTGGATGACTTGTTAAAGTGAGACAAGTTTGGAGCTAGAGCGGATGGGATAATAAATATGGTCAATGACCTAAGACTGTTCTAATATTGCAATAGTTCTTTTTCATAGTGTGCAAATTCACCAGAGCTATTAGTTTCAGACTTCTTGTCACTGTCAGATTTAGTTTTGGGAGGACTGTAAATAAAACCTTCTTCTAAATATACTTGGTAAGTTCTTCCACTGCACGTAGTTGGACCTCTATGGGACATTCACTCAATATTACTACACATAGTACCCTATTCACACAATATAATTTTAATTCACAGCTTCAGAGAGCGTAGGAACTTAGCTTTAGGAGCCTTGAAAAACCTTCGTTCTACTTCAAAGAGCACAGTAACTTACTTTAGGACCCTTGAAAAACCTTCGTTCATATTTTGAATACAATACAGCTTCATCAATAGAAAATTTAGTGACTAATCCTCCCATAACACTGTCGATCCAATGATCGACCACAAAGGTGATCTTACTGTTAGTCTTCTCTAATTGTTGTACCAACTCCAGGGTCCACTAAGTGATCGTGTCATCCTTTTCCCAGGTCTGGAATTCAGCGAGTCAAGACAACCACTCATGCAACTCGATTGCAAAGGAAGAAAATAAAATTTCATGGCCTTTTGTGTAGATACACTTTTGTGCCCAATCTTCAAAAGACAATTTAAAGCTTTTGTTTTCCTGGATCGCAAATTCAAGTATCTTCTTATCGAGCCAATATTGTATTTAGTTCTCCGTTGTATGCCACAACATCAAATATCCCTCAAAATGATCTTGGTCCTAAAAATGGAACCATTGTTTGGCTTGAGGGGCCCTAACCTAGGTTCAGATTTATTGCACAACCAAAAAAACCCTCCAACTATTGGCCCTTTCAGTAGTGATTTTCTTGCGGAGATCAAAGTCTCACTGAAAGCAGTATGGGGGTGTGTTGGAACCAATTTTCCACACCCTGAGGAAGGTTTTGATGTGGTGGCCCTGATCAAACTTAGTGCATATAATATGATATATTAAGTCAACAAATATAACCCTTCCGCAGATTATCACGGAATACTTAATATATTTTTCCCACAGTATACTTCATTCAGATCTACTCATTTAACATATACTAATTCAGGCATAGATGCAATTAACCATTAACAAAATTAAATATGAAATAACATAACAAATTTAAATCGACAAAAAATAACATATAAACAAATCACATAAGAATCTAGGTTCGCTAAAATGTCTTCTTTATTAAGAGATCTTCCAATTCAATACAATCTACCTTTTTCACACATAGCAGCAGAGTCCCCACACATCTCAGGACTTAGGTATTCGCGCACAGATCCATTGGGAGCCTTTCTACCAAGACAAACCTAGACTTAGATAAAAACATTAACAACACATAAATATATGATATATTCTCTCTTTACTCGACTCAATCCTTACATATTTATACTATCATATATCCGCACATACCATGGTTTCAGACTCGTGGTTTTTCCCTTTAAACCCATTACAATGGTTAAGGGACTTTTACCCACCCCAAAGCCCCTTTGACTATTTGCGTGTAGCGTGTACAACAAAAATTTGACAAAATTAACCCAAAAATGCCCCCTAGGGGATCCCACTCCAACAGTGATTATCATATATTAAATATGGTTGAGTGATAAAGTAGTGCAAAATGAGGGATGCAAGAAATCAAGCATAAAGTAAGTTTTGTTGAACTTTAGGTTGATATATTTCGAAGGTAAATTCTCATTTCAACAAGCTCACAATTAGATATGAAAAATGTATGATGCGAGACTTCAAGCATAAATTGAGTGCGGTCGAAATTTAGACAAGTGGATTTTGGAGACAAATGCTTGTTTCAAGGAGTCTACAATTTAGAAAAATTAATTATGGATAGATCATGGGGGGGAAAAGGGAGAGGTTGGAGACTATAACCTTTAGTAAATTGATCAATTAAACTTTATTATCACATTTTCACATGCAAACAAGATACTCACAAATTTGACATGGTTTGAGCACACCATTTATGGTTTTTTTTGGCTTAGGAAATTAATTCCCCATATTGGGAAATGTACGCCCTTCCTTAGTAAATGCACACACTACATTAGAAATTTCATTTCATATCTTAGGAAATGCATAACCTACCTCAACAAATGCATTCGCTACCTCAACAAATGCATGCCCTATCTAAATAAATGTATTCCCTATCTCATTATATGCACACCCTTCCTTTGAAAATGCATGCCCTATTTCAAGAAATGCACACCCTAGCTCATGAAATGCACACGCTACCTCCAAAAATTCATGTCATATCTCAAGAAATGCAGTCATTTTCTTAGGTAACACATTCCCTACCTCAGTAAATGCACACCTTGCCTCAAAAAATGCATGCCTTACGTTAGGAAATGAACACCTTGGTTTTGATGCTTTAATAAATTAGCTTTTGACATTTTTTATTTAGACATTTTTTGATAGTGCTGGATTTTTCCAACAGTAGGGGATCTCCCTTGTATGAAATCCCAATTATACCTCACACCATTTGGGATAGGAGCCCCATACAAAATAAATACCCAACTTCCATTTATTCTTAGAGATTTTCCTTGGATGCAATTAACACATAAGAGAGCACACATGTACTTTGAGATAAGAAAGTAAGTTATCCCTATGAAGAACAAATTACAATACGTATAATTTATTTTCATAGATTGAAAAGAGAGAGTGAGCCTTTAGATAAAAAGTAATAGTACTATCCTAATAAAGAAACATGTGTCTATAGAAATAATTTTTAATTAATTTGTGAAATAATTCACAAAGTATCAATGATCATGAAAGCAAGTAAGAATGCACATTCAACAAGATGAATACTAAATCCAAAAAAATCGTTAATTTTCTTTAGTACATGTGAATACAAACATACATCACAAACATTAAAGAATAAACTTACAACATTTATGATACATGTGTTGGGCCCGAATTGAGGTACGTTTTCACGCTATAATTACTTCAAATTATGTCACAATTTTGGAAATTCTTCCTAATCTGAACAATAAAGAATTAAAAGATTTATAAAAACTAGAGCAATAGGGCTAACGAAAAAAAAGAATTTTTTTATAAGAGAAAATTAATTTATTGTATCTCTGTATGTAGGGAGGCAGAGTATATGAAAAAATGGTAAACAGAGAGACAAATGACAAACATAAATGTATGGGATCTCAGCAACTCCTAGAAGCTGGCAGAAGGTAGACAAACGGATTTGAGCCCAAGAATTCAAACAACAGCCACGCACAACAAGCTGTCGTTTGAAGAATACTTCCTCATTGCGTGAAATTTCCTTTAAAAGGACTACGGACCAGCTTGATAGGGTGGTGGGAGGTAATTGGGAAGTTTCCCTCTGTAATCAGCACGTCAAGACAGAGTTTTCATATTGTATTTCTACATTATCCTTTGAGTTTTGATGTTTTGAACAATTACCTTTTGAGGTTCTTGTAGTGGTCTGGGCCCAACCTCTAGGATTCTCTCCGCTAATGTTGTGTTGTGTCTTAGTTATAGAATCCATGTTAGTTATCTGATGCGGTTGTAACATACCTCTCTAATCAATAAAGTTACAGTTGTTCTTTCTTCAGAATAGTTTAATATCTGCATTTCTTGATTCAGAATAATTGCATTTCGTATTTTCTGGCTTATAATAATACTTTATCACCAATAGATGTTTGAGTTCCTTTCAATGCCTCTGTAATCAATTTACAAATCACAAGATAGTTATTGCTCGATGCTACTTATTTTTGTGGATTACATTTTTTTGTCAGCACGGTAAAGCATCCAATTGTTGATTAATGCCACTAAATTAGTTTACCAAGAGAATTCCATTGCAAAATTATATAAGTGAGTGTTGTACAATGCATTTAGGTTACTTCTCTTAGACTTCTGTTAAATTCATTTAAGATTATCGTTCAATTAATTTGGATTGATTCATTTAAGATTGTTGTTCAGTTCGTTTATGATTGTTGTTCAATTCGTTTATGATTGTTGTTCAATTCATTTAGATTTTTGTTCAATTTATTAAGATGTTGCTCAAACCACCATCCTGTTGTTCAATCATAGGCTTGACAGAATAACCAACCACAACCTACCAAATCATTCCTCATTAAGTTGATTGAATTTATGAGGCTAGATAATCCTTTTTCAACATAGAGTATCTATCAGTCTATCTCACTTGCATATATTGTGCCGACACTCTTGAAATAACAAGACTTACCTCGGGTTGATAATTAAATGAAGAGTACTATGGTTGCCTATAATAAGCCACCTCTGTAACCCCAAAATTTTGGCACCATTTTCAGGGAGAGTGTTAATAGTGATATCCTTTATTCACCTTTCTTTATTGCTGTGAAGAATTGGGTAGTAAAAAATGGAGGTAAGAACCTGCCTACCGGTAAGAAAAATGCTTGCTCTATAGCCCGCTTCTCAGCAAATTTGTTCAAAGACTAGTAGAGTAGTTGCTCTTGTTTTATGACTAGGAAGGAAAATATAGAAACAATTCGAGTTAATTCTCAAAAATCCTCACAATCCCAAGGGCCGGTGATCCTTGGAAGGGAAACATATATAGATGAAGTCATTAAGAAAGCTGAATCTCAGACATCCATAGGACCTAGAACTATTTCCATTCAAAACCCTATCACGCTCCCTCAAGCTACAGCCTCACCATCGGTAGCCCACGCCGAGTTTCACGGTGAAATAGAAGAAGTTGAGCAAAGCCTTAAAAATTCCAATCATATAGGCACTGACCCTTCAAGAGAGGGAGGTTCTTGCAATTTACAAGAAGGGGAAGGAGAAACTAGTGGAATAATTCAAATAGAAGCTCTAGAGCCTAAATCGCCTAAAAGAGTAGTCGAGACAGAGGTACTTAGGATCCCAGACCAGGGAAGCGCTGTAAAACCTCCTCCACATTCGCCTCCTAAGACCCCTCTGATCACTCCTCCATAACAAGAAATCCTTGAAGATTTATGGCACCTATTCGACTAAATGGAAAATAATCAAAATCAGAATTAGAGGCAAACATCAACATTGGAATACCCCATTGTTGATCATGCTGCAAACGCCCCTATGAAAGCCATTCCCTTACACAACATTCCCACCTTCCATGGTTTGACTACGGAAGATCCTGATGCATTCCTATTTGAATTTGATGTCTTATGTAGGGGGTATGACTACACCACTGATCCTCATAAGCTAAAACTATTTCCCTCTACCTTAAAAGGAACAGCACTACGTTGGTTCATGGGACTAGGTGGGGGAACCATCAATAATTGGAACAAAATGAAGAACATTTTTCTTAACAAATATCAAGACTATTGTTGAACCCAAGACCTAAAATATTAAATCTTTAATATGTCTGCAAAAGACAATGAAACATTATAAGAGTATGTAGAAAGATTTCAATACAATTTACAAAGGTCCCCATATACCATGATATCCAAGGACATTTTAAAATCCACGATGCTTAAAGGAATGAAGGAATAATGGGTTGAAATGCTTAACATAATGGGGAAAGGAGATATTTACCAGTAAGAATATGACAATATTATTTACCTATGTATTAGATGCTCTTGGGGTAGTACACGCAATAGGCCAGTTGGGTGTGATGCTATGAAAAAATATCTTAAGCAGACCAATGGAAATGTAACCAGAGCAGAATTTGGAAATCTGTTAGAAAATTTCAAAACTGACATCCTGGGTACCTTGACAACACAACTTGATGTTTTACAAGCCAAGAAGAAACAATCTATAGTAGAGCAAAACCTGGCCATATTTTTCCCATGATGTCGAAAGAAGCACAGCCAGAGAGAATGTCCTTTAGACATGGTTTATACTTATGACATCTGCACTAAGGATAATACCACAGACCAATGTCCTTAACTTCCATGGCTGAAAGTAGTTTACAAGGAAGCAGAGGAAGAGACTGAACTAGTCTATTTATTGAATCAGCGTCACTAGTGGCAAGCACGACCAAGTATGCCACAAGAGCTACCTCAATTCTTTTCTTCACCATAGTTTAACCAGCAAAACCCTGCAACATCTTGGCAGAATTAAAACACCTTCTCTACTTGGCCAAACCAGTCGTTTCCTATGCCACTCTAGCCTACACAACCGTCATCAAGGAATAATTGGAAAAACTTTCCTTGTTCTCCCCCTTATTGGCAAAATGTTCCATATCAAGCCCAATGGCCAAACCCTCCTCCTAAAAACACTAATTGGAATTGGCAGTGACCCATGGGGATGACCAACCTACCAATGGGGGCAGGAACTCCAAATCAACCTACGTTGCCAACTCCCTACCCAGTTCAGCATAACCAGCAGCCTGGCATACGCCCTCAATTACTAGCCCAACCCAATCCTAATCCCAACAATAGACCGGTTCAATTAATCCAGATAATAGAAAATCCAAATTCTAGCATTGAACAGAAGTAGTGCAACGAACTAAAGCTGAGATCAGGACGTACTATTTTACCTATAGAAGCCACAAATCCACCTCCATCCTGAACTGAGACTTCAACTAAACCTAACCAGGTAAATATAATAGAGAAATAGGTTGACCAGCAGGGACCTGAAGAACTTAGGACGTCTCCGCCCCCATTCCTGGAGAGACTAACTCTTCCTAGACCAACAACTTCTCCAGACTTTGATATCTTGGGGCAATTGAGAAACCTCTATATTAAAATTCCTCTTCTCCAGACCATCCAACACATTCCTATCTATGCAAGGACTATTAAAGAACTATGTGGGAAAAATAAAATAAACAAAACAAAGGCTACACCCACCGTTCATGTGGTAGGGGCGTTATCTGATTTGTTACTGGGTAAGGAGCCACCCATGAAATATGAAGACCCAGGAAATCCCATTGTGACTGTACAAATCTCTGGCCAGTCATTTCTAAACACATTGGTCGACCTAGGAGTAGCCATTAACATCCTAACTACAGGGGCCTGCAAAAAATTGGGCATATCAGCTTTAGAACCTACAGCTACACTTCTAGAACTGGCTAACAGGTCCATTATCAGACCGGAAGGAATAGTGCAGGACATCCTGGTCTCTGTGGACTCATGGGAATATCCAACTCATTTTTTAGTTATTAATCCAAAGAACAGAATGGGCATGAATCCATTGATCCTTGGGCGACCTTGGTTGGCCACAGCAAATGCTTACATAGGCTTTCGAACAGGAAACATGACTATCACTAGAGGGGATTCTGTAAAAAATATTATCATTTATCCACCTGCCAAACCAAGCTTACCCATAGTAAAAATTCACAAACATCCATATACATACTGGGAGCAAAACATTCATCCACCCTGACACTAGTAGGAGCACTTGAATTCAAGAATCAAACTGAAGGTGACATAATCAATAATTTCATGAGTCAGCACCATCTAGAAATTTAAAATGTCAAATGCTGAAAACAGTCCTTGAAAATGAAGATCAAGGGGATCCTATAGAAAACCTCGAGGATCAGCATATTCCCACAACCACTGTACGTAACATCATACCTATTGAAGTTGAGCCAGGAAAGGTTTTGAATATTAATGGCAATTTGGATGATGACCAAAAGTAGAAGCTCATAAATGTCCTTCGAAAGTATCAAGTGGCATTTGCTTGGGATTACCTAGACATGAAGGGTTTAGAACCACAGCTATGCACCCACCACATATATACTGATAAGGAAGCACGTCCCATTAGACAACCTCAGCGAAAGCTAAACCTGCAGTTAAAATATGTTGTAAAAGAGGAGCTACAAAATCTGTTAGATATAAATTTTATTTATCTTGTTTCAGATAGAAAATTGGTCTCCCCTCTGGTATTTGTCCCTAAAATTGAATGGGAAATGGAGAATCTACATAGATTATAGAGAATTGAATAAAGAAACGCAAAAAGACCATTTCCCCCTTCCATTCTTGACCAAGTCTTGGATACATTGGCAGGGAAATGATTCTTTTCCTTCCTTTACGGGTTCAGTGGTTACAATAAAATCCAAATAGCTCCCAAAGATCAGGATAAGACAACCTTTACCTGCCCATGGGGTACTTTTTCTTACAGAGTTCTACCATTTGGGTTATGTAATGCCCTAGCCACATTTTAGAGGGTCATAATCAACATTTCTCTAACTTAATAGATGAGGGATTGGAAATCTATATGGATGACTTCACAACATATGGAGAATACTTTGATCAGGCTCTAGAAATTCTAGAAAATGTGTTAGAACAATTTATTGTTACTAGGTTATGTCTAAGAAATTAAAAGTGCCACATGATGATGATGGAGGGGGTGATTCTAGGTCACTACATTTCTACAGCTGGAATATAGGTAGATCCGGCTAAGATAGAGGTAATCCTTCTATTAGCCACACCTTGTACATAGATGGAGGTACGTAGTTTTATGGGATACACGGGATATTATCATATATTTATAAATAATTTCTCATAAATAGCCACACCTTTATATGCATTAACTAGAAATGTTGAATTCCATTGGACTGACAAATGTGACACCGCTTTTGTAGATTTAAAGAGACTGGTCTCAACAACACCAATCCTACAAGGTCCTAACTGGAAACTGCCCTTTCACATCTCTTCAAATGCATCTGATACAGCAATAGGAGTATTCCTTGGCCAAGAAGAAGACAGAAAACCTTATGTTATTTATTATATCAGCAAAAACCTCACTCCTGCCGAATTAAACTATACCGTGACTGAAAAGGAGTTCCTGGCTGTCATTTATGCTATTAATAAATGCAGGCACTATATAACTGGTTATCAAGTGTTCCTATATACTAATCACTCTACCATTAGATATTTAGCCAATAAACCAATCACGAATGGGAGAATAACTCGTTGATTGTTGTTGTTGCAAGAATTCGATATAACAATCAAAGGTCATCAAGGAAAAGAAAATGTAGTCACAGACTTCCTATCCAGGGTTCCGAAATCAGAGGACACCCTAGCAGTTGATGATTAGTTCCCTGATGAACATCTGTTTGTTGTAGCGGTAAAAACACAATGGTATGCAGACATGGCAAATTATCAAGTAGTAGGGAAGCTACCTTGACACTTAACATCAATAGAATGGAAACCAATTGTACAACACAGCACAAGATTCTCTTGGATTGGTGGATACCTCTTCCATACAGGGGCCGACATGCACATACACAGATGCATAAGAGAAGACGAAATCTATGACATCTTACGACCCTGTCACAATGAACCTTGTGGCCGCCATTTCGCAGAACATAGAACCGGGCATAAAGTGCTACAATTAGGCTATTATTGGCCTACAATTTTCAAGAATGCAAAAAAATATGTCCAGGCCTGTGATAGCTACCAGAGGATGGGTCGCCTGGGCCAAGCTGATGAAATACGACTACAACCACAATTGGTGGTAGAATCATTTGAACGGTGGGCGCTGGATTTCATTGGACCATTCATCACACCATCTAACTAGAAAGTCTACATGTTGGTTGCCACAGATTATGTAACCAAATGGGTAGAAGAAGTGGCCTTGTCAAAAGCCACAGAAGAATCGGTGATTAATTTTCTTTTCGGGATATTCGTGCGATACGGGTTGCCATGAGAAGTGATAACCAATGGAGGGGCACAATTCATAGGCAATAAAATTATAGCCACCTTAAGAAATCACCATACCATCCACATAATTACATCTCCTTACCACCCGCAGGAAAATGGGCAAGTCGAAAGCACCAACAAAGTCCTGGAGGCAATCCTTACGAAAACGGTAGCAACACATCACCAGGACTGGGCCACTAGACTACCAGAAGCCTTATTGGATTATCGTACAACCTAGCGAAACACCACTAGATATTCACCATATCAGCTAGTGTTTGGGAGAGAACCTATCTTCCCTATTGAATTCAAAATCAAAACTCTAAGAACAGCCTAGGAAGTGGGGTTGGACTTAATAGAAGCCCAAGCTAGAATACTCCAATAAATAAACAAACTAGATGAAATATGACTACTAGCCCTGCAACGCACAGCGATCATCCAACAAAAGCGAGCTAAGTGGCACGACAACCTTATAAAGAAGAAGGTATTTCAAAAAGGAGATTGGGCACTACTCTATGACTCCAGATTCCAAGATTTTCCAGGAAAAATACAAACAAGTTGGCTCGGTCCATATGAGATTCAGGAAAGATATAGCAATGTCACACTCACCTTGACCACCATAGATGGGTCTGGTTCAACATTTCAAGTTAACGGACACAGAGTATGCCTCTATCACAAACCTCTCACAAAAGAATCTTTTTGTCAACAGGTATGACATGATCCCACCATCCAAGTTGTGGCACAAGGGGGTGACAACCCCACAAAATCAAGTACATGAGAGGTTTGCTAGCATCATTTGTAAATAATGTATATAAATGCCTTATTTTGATGTAAATTCTTCATACTTGCAATTTTTCTCTTGTTTCCTCATACTCTTGTGAATTGCATTCTTATTTTCCTTGTTGTTCAATACTTGAACGACTGCGGTTCAATCTTTGAATGGTTGTTTTTCCATCGGATTGAACAACCATATTTTCATGTTTTATTTTTCTTGTTGTTCAATCCTTGAACGGCTACTGTTCAATCTTTGAACGGTTGTTGTTCCATCAGATTGAACAGCCGTATTTTGGTGTTTTATTCTTCTTGTTGTTCAATCCTTGAACGACTGTTGTCCAATATTTGAATAGTTGTTGTTCAATTGGATTGAACAACCATGATTTTGGTGTTTTATTTTTCTTGATGTTCAATCCTTGAACAGCTGCTGTTCAATCTTTGAACGACTTATGTTCCATCAGATTGAACGGCCGTATTTTGGTGTTTTATTCTTCTCTTTGTTCAATCCCTGAACGACTGTTGTTCCACCGAATTGAACAGCCATGTTTTGGTGTTTTATTTTTCTTGTTGTGCAATCCTTGAATGACTACTGTTCAATACTTTAACAGCTGTTATTCTACCTAATTGAGCAGTCGTGTATTGGTGTTCTTATTTTTCTTACTGTTCAATCGGATTGAACATCCACGTTTTTAAATTCCTATTTTTCTTGTTGTTCAAACCTTGAACGACTGTTGTCCAATATTTCAATGGCTACTGCTCAATCAGATTAAACAAACATGATTTTTTAGTTTTATTCTTCTCGTTTTTCAATACCTGAATGGCTACTATTCAATATCTGAACGACTTCTATTCCATCGGATTGAACAACCAAGTTTTGCGTCTTATTTCTCCCTGTTGATCAAATTAAATAACCTTGTTTTTTTTCATCCCATTATCCTCTTTGTCCGGCTAAAAGCATCTCTGAGCAGGAAATGGCAGTGAAGAAGAAAGGGAAACAGTAAAATTACCAATATGATGACTCCTTGGAGCTATAATCCTTAAACAGG
Source organism: Pinus albicaulis (assembly GCA_034641835.2). Taxonomy (NCBI): domain Eukaryota; kingdom Viridiplantae; phylum Streptophyta; class Pinopsida; order Pinales; family Pinaceae; genus Pinus; species Pinus albicaulis. The sequence goes on along the minus strand of CM076580.1, from coordinate 495,082,120 downwards.
AAGTTGACAATGTGCATACATAAAATGAAAGGCTAAGTCATCCCCAGTTCAAATATGTTATCAGATGTCCCTATCATGGTATATCTTTCTACACTAATCGAGTAATATTTCCCTCCAACATGAAGAAATGGGAATAACGGGTATTAATTGTACTGGCATTCTTTCACTTCTTTCACCATCCCTAACTCTTAAGGAGTTAATGAGCCTCCCTTCATGTATAAAGAGCAGCTATTATGTGTTCATGCAAATATTTAAGAGGATAGGGGGTCTCATCACTAGCCAGCCTACCATGATCATAGGGATTTAACAAGTGACATGCCCACAATGGCTACACACCAGGATAATGACCTTCTCATCTATTTGAAGGACAAGAGGTCTCATCATGAGTCGGCATGATCACTTAGTTACAATCCTAGTGAATGGCACTGTGACTATCTGGCTATCACACCAACACAATGACCTCCTTATAAATCAAGATGTTATGATTCAAAAAGAAGTATTGTGCTCACATGAAAATTTTCAAGAGAGGATGGGGGACTCATCATGAGCTAACCTACCACGTTCATAAGAGCTTAGCAAATGACATGCCCACAATGGCCACCACACCAGGGTAATGACCTTCTTAGCTACTTGAAGGACATGAGGTCTCATCACGAGCCAACTTGATCACTTTGCTCAAAATCTGGTGAGTGGCACTATGGTTGTCTAGATACCATACCAGCATGGTGACCTCTCCACAAAATGGGCAGAATAACTATTTTTTACATAAGGATCCTGGCTCATTCATTCGGGTTAAAATAGCAACTCTGTCAAGGATATGAATGCCTGCTGGCAGCAGTGGCTCTGCTTGTGGCATGGAAGTATGCTTCATCAATAACCAATTACTTTTATAGACACCTTACCTTCCATTCTTCTTCCATAAGCTATTACTCGAATTAGTGAGAACTATAATTTGCCACAGGAATAACTAACAGAGATATGCTTACACATTTGAATCCTGAGATGACAGCACCAACCATTACTTGACTCAATCTTGCTTCCATCATAAAATTTTCATTAAATAAGGACATCATATCGTAATAATGGTTATACTATTCCCTTTCCATTTCTAGTCACTTCCGCACAAGATGCAATTAGAGAAAATAAAATAAAAATTCCAAAACTGAACTTTACACTGCAAATGCTAGTAATTACTTAACCACCTGAAGATCGACCGCTCCTTCAGGCATAGGTCATTATTACCAAATGCTGACATTCCCCTGTCTACATTCATGATTGGCTGAATCTCTCCTGTACTTGAGGGTGTGGGCGCCTTTTCTTTGATGGAGGGGGTGTAATTGATCTTAAATTGGAAAGCATGTGAAATCTTGGCACAAATCCCGCTAGACACATCGATAAGACCAGAGGAACACTGCAATTAAGGCATGAAGTTACCACTGCAGAACCGCAATTTCTCTCTCGCTTGCATACAGCATTCAGTCGAAACAATAGAACTGAGGAAGAATACAATCAGAGGAATAAATCATATCACCTATGGGAGGAAATTCCCTTCGAAACGAGCCTATAAACTTTCCAATTTCATATACAACTAGTGCCATCCTCCAACAAGCCGGCTGGTTGACATATGTACACCGATTATAGGGATCCGATACGAAAATTGCAATTGAGTTTCTGCAAAATCTACAAGAAGGTAAAACCAGAGTCAAGGGTCGAATTATACCATTCACAGAAGAGATTATTGCTAAAATCTCCTGAATTCCAGCAGAGGGAGAAAGATGGACAGAGAAACATCTCCTCCTATGAGAAGCGATAGCAGTATATCAGGATCCGGAGGAACCGTTGGAACTAAAAGGGAGAGGTATTAACCCTACTTCTCTACACCAGCCATGGCACGAACTAGCAACATTCATCCAAAATTTCATTACATGTGACGGACGTCGAGCCATGGTAAAACCTCGTCAGCTCAAACTCTTAGCTGTACTTAAGCAAAAGATTTCAGTTAATCTGACTGCCTTCTTAAATTCCATACTGCATGATACTATTGTTCGATTAAGAAAAGCCAAAAATCTCTAAGCAGTATTCAGTCACCACGATTTGATTAACCTAGTCATCATCCATGAGCTAGATAAGCAGCAGATAGCCTGGGAGAATTTTGTCAACCCTGATGCATAGGAACCAGAAATAAATCTCAATGAAACCGAAATTGAGCCCCCCAGGGTAAATACACCAAGAAGAAAAAGGACTAGAACTGCAACCTTAGAACCAAGCAAGCAAAAATGCTCCAAAACACTACAAGGAACCTTGGACCTCATAGAAGAGGCAGGCCCATCCCACCCTCAAAATGCACCCTTACAAGACTTCGACGAAGAAATGGCATGAGTCCTAGAACAATTGAGGAAAGACTACGGATCCAGAAACCCATAAAGATCAGAAGAAAAAGAGGAACCTATAGATGATTCTGCCATTGCCAGTAGTTCTGGTCACACTGAGATCCTACCCGACCAAGAAAAACTATAGGATGACGGGACTTTGTCCCCTCTTAGGAATTATGAGGTATACAGGGAAGGGCAGGAAGAGGAAAGAATGGAATTAGAAAATTAGTCAGGGGACACGGTCCCTAAGAACAAAGCATAGAAATAGTCCCTTTGACACCAGGAGGTAACACTGTTCCACCTAGTCGAGACCCTCATATAGAGGTAAAATTTGAAGATCAAATAAGAAACACCATCGCAGGAAACCTTGAGGGTGGCAATACCATTCCTAAAAATGGGAACATCGTTCCTCCACCACTTGATAAAATTAGGATAGCTAAAATTTTAGACAAAAAGAAAATTAGGAAAGTAAGTAGAAAACTACACAAGAGAAGAAGACCCAAACAAAGGAATCCCCTGCCTATATCCCCCTGGTAGAGAAATTTGTTTATCATAAATTACACAATGAACTGGTGCAAGCACAGCATGAGCTAGCACAATGTAGGAAGGAGGTGGTGCCAACACAAGAATACCAAGAATTACTAAAGAAATTCACAAACCTCTCCTCTACAAAAGATGAAACATTCTCCCAACTTAGAGAAGAAAAGGAAAAGCTAAAAAGGGCACAAGAACAGATGGAGCAAGACAAGAAAAAAATCACCATGATTTTTTCTTTGTACAACGATGCACTATCTTGCAGAGCACCGCCCACTAACTATGCCCTGTTCTTAACAGAACAATATTTACTGCTAAAAGTCAAGGCCATCAGGGCAGGAAAATCTACAACTTTTAGGACTATAGAAGAATTTTTCCATTGTTGTAATGGGCAATATGAACAAGTGCAATGCCTCCTATGTGAACTTTACATGCATAATTTCTTTTTGGAACAGGAAACGAACAACAATCCTAGTCCCTTTATAGGAGATGTCTAGCTCCAAGCCTTCCTCTCATTCACCAAGAACTAGATCAAGTGGGCCAAGGCCTATAATATCTTCCAAAAGAGAGAGCATGGCCAAGACTTGTGGGTTAGAGGAGAACCCGCCAAACCCCTACAACTGACTATCCAGCACAAGATCTTTACATGAAGGAAAGGTGTAAGGACTCGACTGGGGCCCATCCATAAGGATATCATAGAAAATGGACAGGAGTACTTTGAAGACATTAGAGAAGTAGCCTTGGCCATATCTAAACAAAGTTGGATGGCCTCCATGAATAACGTAAAGAATAGGGAACCTTTCGGCTATAGGAATTTCAAGGCTGCTACCTCCAGATTCCTTTCATACAGTAATTTGGTCTTTAGCATGGGACCTACATGGCTAGGATGTAGGTATAGAATCCCTCTCCTATTGTATCCTCCTGAAGACTATAATCATAACTATGAGTTACCAGAGGGGCACACAAGTGCTGCCTTTGCAATAATGAGACAAAAACAGGGTTTCAGAGCATACAAGAAAAAGGTCTACCCTGCCTACTCCTTAACATAGCTGCATCTCAACCATCTGTTTGCATGAGGACATGCAATGGGGAAAGCGAGGGAGTACGTTGGGCCTGAATTGACGTACGTTTTCACCCTATAATTACTTCAAATTATGTCACAATTTGGGAAATTCTTCCTAATCTGAACAATAAAGAATTAAAAGATTTATGAAAACTAGAGCAATAGGGCTAGTGACAAAAAGAATGTTTTTATAACTAAAAATTGACTTATTGTATCTTGTATGCAGGAAGGCATAGTATCTAAACCAATGGTAAACGGAAAGACAACTGACAGATGCAAACATATGGATCTCAGCAAGTTCCAGAAGCCGACAGAAGGCAAAAAAACGGATTTGAGCCCAAGAACTCAAACGACAACCATGCGCAGTGAGCTGTCATTTTAAGAATACTTCCTCATTGCATGAAATTTCCTTTAAAAGGACTAGGGACCAACTAGATGGGGTGGTGGGAGTTAATTGGGAAGTTTCCCTTTGTAATCAGTGCGTCAAGATAGAGCTATCATATTGTATTTCTGCATTATCCTTTGAGTTTTGATGTTTTGAACAATTACCTTTTGAGGTTCTCATCGCGTTAAAACTTCTAGTGGTCTGGGCCCAACCTCTGGGAGTATCTGTGCTAATGTTGTGTTGCACGTTAGTTACAGAATCCATGTTAGTTATCTGATGTGGTTGTAACATATCTCTCTACTCAATAAAGTTACAGTTGTTCTTTCTTCAGAATAGTTTAATATCTGCATTTCTTGATTCAGAATAATCGCATTTCGTATTTTCTGGCTTATAATAATACTATAACCAATAGATGTTTCAGTTCCTTTCAATGCCTCTGTAATCGATTTAAAAATCTCAAGATAGTTATTGCTCGATGCTACTTATCTTCGTGGATTACATTGTTTTGTCAACATGGTAAAGCATCCAATTGTTGATTAATGCCACTAAGTTAGTTTACCAAGAGAATTCCATTGCAAAATTATATAAGTGAGTGTTGTACAATGCATTTAGGTTACTTCACTTAGACTGTTGTTCAATTCATTTAATATTGTCATTCAGTTCATTTGGATTTCTTCATTTAAAATTGTTGTTTAATTCATTTATGATTGTTGTTCAATTCATTTACGATTGTTGTTCAATTCATTTAGATTGTTGTTCAATTTATTAAGTTGCTGCTCAAACCACCATCCTGTTGTTCAATCATAGGCTTGACAGAATAACCATCCATAACCTACCAAATCATTCCTCATTAAGGTGATTGAATTCAAGAGGCTAGATAATCCTTTCTCAACATAGAGTATCTATCAGTCGATCTCACTTGCATATATTGTGCCGACACTCTTAAAATAATAGGACTTACCTTGGGTTGATAATTAAATGAAGAGTACTATGGTTGCCCATAATAAGCCACCTCTGTGACCCCAACAACATGCATGAAAGTGTGTAAGCTCTAATAACTTCAAAATATTAAGTGAAAGTATCAAGATACACAATTACATTATTGCATCACCAGCCCCCATAGTGGACCATGAATCTTCCACTTGATCCTCAAAAGAATGATCGTCTCTTATGCCTAGTTTGAGAAACCAAGGTGAAAATTCCTTTACTTGAGACAAGAGGGACTATTTATAATAAATGGGGTGATATTTCACCTCCCATGTGATTATCGACCTCCCTCATGACTCTTGAGATCGCATATGACTTTTGAGCTCCTACACGACCTTTGGATTTACTAGTTACTTTCACAATCCATGTATGACCCTTGCACTTCCATACACTTTACATTTTCCAATTTTTGAAATTACATAATTACATTTCGCCAATAATGTGGTGAAAACACATAGAAATATATAACACTCTTGTCTTTGTGAAAATTTCATCTATTGTAGCAACTCGAAATTATTCTCCTAACTATAAATTTAATTATGTAGTTTATTTTCTACGAAATACAACTAATAAAATCACAACTAAATTTTCACTATAAAATTACTACGGAAAATAAAATACTTGAAACTGGGAAATTCTAGCACACACACAAGAATTGTGACACTGTTATTTTTGGAAAATTCTCCCCGAAAAAACTCAACTTGGGAAAATCGGTGCAGTAGTTGAGGGTTTTATTATATATGCAAAAATAGAAATTTTGAGTAAAATAATATGATTCAAAACTAACATTTCTAACTAAGAAAAATACTAGCAAAAATATTTGATGGATTTTACCCTCCTCCTTAGCCAATCTTGCAATAAATTGAGCCTCAAAACTAGCTGTGGAAACGTTTTGTTCATATTTCTACACTGCTTCTATGCAAGACCTACTCATACTGCCCAGAAACTACCTCTGGTGTGACATCTAGCTTGTTGCTGCTAGTAGAAGTGACTCTTCTAACCTCTTAGAAATTTTCCTAGCTTCTAGAAGTTCAATCGACCTTCCTTCTGGCTGAATCAAACTGCCTTTGTTGAGGCACTACACAGTCCCAACAATGCCTCTTGAGAAATATTTTTTTCCTTCTCTTGTAACTCTTTCAGTAATAGACTCCTCCATAAATCTTCTACTTTTCCCTTTTCCACCTATAACTCAACCATTGACTCGATTTCTCCTGTTAAATCACCTACACTGCAAAATTGAACTATCTAGATCACTGAGTATCTTCAATGGTGTATTCTCCATATACCCAATGACTTCTTCTTATAATCCTTTGTTGGAGGACCAACAACCAAGATTAGAACTTAATCAATGGCCCATATTAATTTCTTGTCAATCCGTGTGAGTTTATAGATGATTCTCACATGACTTAATTATTTCCTATTAATTAACTAGTTGTCCTAAGTTTAGACTTAGGAAACATTAAAAAATAGGTTAATAATATAATTAAGCCATTTATGTGTGGAATTTCCATAAAATATTTCTAGGTTATGGAGATCTCATGTATTCTATCCTCTCCACCAAATTTCGTGTCTAAAATGCATCCAATGCTATAAAGACTAACACTCCCTCTTAGAAAGGACTACGTTCTAGTGTTACGCGCCCTGCCACAACCGTTTGTCTCTGTATCATCCTCTGTCATGATGCTGATATATGGTCATACCACCCACCAACCACTATGAAACTCTGATGATGCATCTATGTTACTGCTGACACTGTTTTACTGTTGCCAACTTTGCATTTGTACTACAACTCCCTGTCATATGTTATTGTTATAGTTGCAACTAATGCAACTAAGAAGCATCCAAATTTTTCCCTGCTGCTGAAATATGTTCTCTACCATTCCCATATATTCTCTGAAATAGACAAAATTATCTCTCCATAGAGCTTTTGTGACTATATCTACAACCTACTCTTCTGTGGGAAAATATTGCAGCTAGACCGCTCCACATTTTACATAATCTCTAATGAAATGATAGAGAATATCTATGTGTTTCAACCTGTAATGAAACACTACATTCTTAGAGAGGTTAATGAAACTTTGATTATCACAATAGACAATATTTTCCTACATACTCTTCCTGAACAAGCTTACTAGCATCTTTCGAAGCCATATATATTTGCATGGAGTTGTGCTTGCTTCCATACACTCTGCTTCTATAGAGCTCAGTGCTACTAACTTCTACTTCCTACTACACCAAGAAACTATCCCTGATTCAATGCTAAAGAAATACCCAGAAATAATTTTCCTATCCACTGAACTACCTTCCCAATGTACATCAATGAACCCACATAGTCTGATGTCATTCCCTTGGACATATTCACTACAAGGAAAAGACCCTCTAGTGGATGTTTTTGAGGAATCCCTTATAAAAATAGCCCAGATATCCATTTATAGAGGAGGTCGCTAAAGGAGGTTGGCGGGTGGAGGTTTTTGCGGTGTGTTTCTAATCATAACACGCACCAGTGCATACTATCAATTGGCACACTCAGACATCGTTCTCTCCATACAAACTGACCCGGTGCGTCTCAGTACTCTAGTGCATCGATGCTCTATGCACAAATCGGCCTAGTGTGTCTCCATAATCCAGCACATCATAACAATGTGCGGTGCACCATTGATAAAACCACCTAATGCATCTCGTAATCAAGCGCACCGAAAAAGGCTTAATTTTAAAAAAAAATACCGACCATAAAATACCTCATTTTTACCTATTCAGTGCTCTATAGATCTCAAGCATCAGTGTGAATTTTTCTTCTCTGAAGTGCCATGCCATCAGTGCTCCCATTGGCCGCATTGCCGCCATCTATTGCTCATGTGGGGAGTTTGAATTTTTGAAAACAGTGGGAAATTTTATTTTTTAGTATTCATCAGAAAAGATGTCTCCTCGGCACGCAAATATGCAGGTAATATACTTTTTTCTCAATAAATTAACCTTTGAGAAGATTAATTTGTAAAATTCACTTAAAATTTATCGTTTAAAAAATAAATAAATAAATAAATAATGTGGTGTGCATTAGATCTGTTTGGCTTGCACTGTTCATGTTTTTTCCTGTAAAATTAAAGGCCACACTGCGAATAGTGTTAACTAAAACGACACCGGGTTCTGGTGTAGTAACAAGAAAACACGCACCGTTGTAACTCTTAAATAGTGCAGTGTGTGTCAGTTCCCAGCTGCACCGAGCATATAACATTTTTAAAAATAACATGGTGGTGTGGTCGTTTACAAGACTGCACCATTAATTATGTACTATTGTTGGGTGGTGCATTGACCAAACTAACCACCCTGGTGTGGACAATTTGATCAATGCACCACTCGACAATAGTACATAATTAACGGTGTGGTCATTTCAGGACCACACCGTTAATTATGTATTGTTTTCGGGTGGTGTGTTCACCAAACTATCTGCCCCACCCTAGGGTGGATAGTTTGGTCAACGCACAGCCCAACATCAGTACATAATTAACAATGTGGTCATTTACAGAACCGCACCGTTAATTATATACTGTTGTCGAGAAATGCATTAACCAAACTAACCACCCTGGGGCGGATAGTTTGGTGATCACACTACATAAAAAAAATGTTTCTGTAGTGCACGAACTTTTTTCATGCCCACCATGCGCAGTGCGTGATAAAGCGGTGCATTACTATTTTTTTGGGTGCAACGAGTGTTTTTTTTCAATAAAAATTATGTATATGTGTGTGTGTGTGTGTGTGTGTGTGTGTGTAAATACATTTCTAGTTTAATAAAAAAAATGTATATAATATGTGAATCATTCAGTGACGCATATGGAGGATCAATATATCATGATTTAGATAAGGGAGGCACGAGAGAGGGAGAGACTTTTGTACCCTCACCCTATTATAGCACCCACCCACTTGCTCTTAAGAAAGGTATGCCTCCTCAAGTTCTACGAGGAGGCTATATCCCTGAAGGGGCACAGTGGGCTACTAGAATAGCTGATCTATAGGTAGGATGCCCACCGATAGGCTTTCTGGGTTGGTCCTGGCCAGTGGTACGAGTCCACTAAGGAGAATAACTATTTTATTATTGACCTATCTAGGAGAGGGAAGGATTTTCCCCAGTTCCCAGATGTCCTCATCGGTTATGCAGCAGGCAGTCAGTTGGCATACTCCCAGAGATACATTAGGAACAATATAATTTCTCCTACAAATTTTCAGCTATCTGGTGGTTAGTTACACATTACTTCATTTCGTCCAAAGGATGTGAAGTGCCTCTCACTACTACTGACGACCATTGAACACTATATTACTAACGGGCAGTGCATTAGTTGCCCACTTTTATTTTATGTTTATTTTTTATTCTGGATGTCACGACTTGTGAGATGGTCCACAATTTTTTGTGAAAATTTTGTATAGCACTAGATAGATGTCATTCTCAAGCACGTGGGAGGTTAACCTTCCCTTTTGCTTCACAGTTATTTTGTTTATTTTTTGAGAGGTTTCTAGAGATGAGGCCTAATTTTGTTCGGAAGCCTCATAGGTCGATGTTACATGTACGGATGCAAATATGGGGTCAAATGATGCCCAAGAGGGGCCTATCCAACTATGCGGCCAGGATATCTAGTGATGCACTGGAGTTGCTATCCAGTGCTAATGATCACTCATTCGTGATGGCATTGTGTCCGTGTGTGGGTTTGGATTGGCAAGGGTGTACTAACATCCTATTCACACAAGATGAGCCACCAGATGCTAGAGGTAATATTAGTGTTTTCTTTAAATTAATATAGTTTCATTTTATTATCTTAATTAATTAATTAGAATAAAATTTATTATAACAAGTTCTTTAAATTGTTTTATTAAATTGTCTAATTATTGTTTTGTACTATATAATTTATAGATATTGGCACATTCGTTGGAGACATGATTCCACCCCCACCGGATGATACGAGTATATATCATGATGAGGAGATGGTGTAGGTGGTGAATCACGGTGACAGACCTGATCCTTAGTTGCAAATACCCACGAGGATGTAGCGTAGGGCGGACATCTGATTCAGGATGGAGTTGGGCAAACACTTGTGTCAACTCCTACTTCATGTGGAAGTCTTCCCTGCTACAATCAGACAGATGCAGGCTAATCATAGGATCACAGAGCTCTAGAGAGACATGCCCCATGATATGATGACCCTTATGCGTCATATAGTTGGAGCTTCGATACTACTGGCGGCTAGGAGGGATAGGATTTGTAGAGATGCATGACAGAGTAGCTCATATGATGATCATGATCATGAGGGGAGTGATCATCATTCTAGTACTCCACCTCCTCCTCCTTCACCTTGCACCAGAGATGGTCAGCCAACATCGAGCCTTGATCAGCAGGAATATTCTGACCAAACTGCACCATCTTAGCATGCACCTAGTCCTGAGCAGACATGGCCATCAACTGAGCAGGCACCTGATCCTAAGCATGCACCTGATCCTGAGTAGACAGGTCCATCTGAGCAGGCAGCATTGACTGAGTAGGCTGCACCATCAATGACTCATCAACAATCACCTCCTGAGAAAACTAAACCATCTGATCAACAGGCACCTCCTGAGCAGACTGCACCATCTAATCAACAAGCACCTCCTAAGAATATTGCACCATCAAATTAATAGGCACCTTCGGAGCAGACATATTATCCATCTAAGAATGAGGTTGCACCATCGACTGAGTAGGCCTTGACTAGTACTAGTTATAGCATTGATGTAGTACCACCAGATATTTGACATTATATGCAGTTATATTACAGTTGTATATTTTTGACATTATATATATTTATAGAGAGAGAGATATATATATATATGGTGCATGTATTTTATGTTCATGTTGATGTACTTAATTTACATGTTGGTGTTCACCATGATGTGTATATTGTTAGGTCATGTTACATATGTCCATTCAATGTTCTTGTAGATAGATCTGTATGTGATAGTAGACATGAGATGTATATTTGATGTTTGTGTTGTGATGATGGTATACAATGTTTGTGTTTTGTTAGATGATCACAATGATTAGATGATGTTAAAGAATTTTAATGTGTATTTTATAATATGATGTTTGTATGATGGTTATGATGGTCATGATGTTTATTTTTAATATTAAATCATGATATTTATTAAGTATTATGCATTGGTAATTGTAATATTGTGTAATTGTAATGTAAGTGTATGTGTCGTGATTGTAATTGTATGTAAATTTGTAAAATTACAATTTTAATTGTAATTGTATGTAAAATATTTGTAAAATTGTAAGTGTAATTGTAATAGTATTGTGAAATTGTAAAATTGTAATTGTAATTATATGTATTGTCATGATTCAATTTTATTAAAATTGTAAAATTTGTAAATTTGTAAAATTGTAAAATTGTAATTGTAATTGTATGCATCATGATTGTATCACTAGTAGAAAATGATGAAATTAGTGACTAGGAGATTAAAAAATTTAGTCACCGCAATTATTTCAAGTGAATTACCACTAAATTTGAGCAATTTTAAGTGACGGAATTAAAAATGACTAACGTAAACATCTATTTTAGTCTAGGATTAAAATATACAACTAGATAATAAGTGACTAAACTAAAAGAGACTAACTTAAATGACTAATTAGTTGTTTAAGTCAATCATTTTTAGTTCGGTCACTTAAAATTGCTCAGCTTTAGTAGTAATTCACTTGAAATAATTGCGGTGACTAACCATTTTAGTCACCTATTCACTAATTTCATAATTTTATACTGGTGCACGTGGCACTGGCTAGGTGATTGATGACTGCCTAGAGTACTTAAAACAAATTAATCGCGGAGGTTAAAACTCCAATTGAAAAAATAATTTTAAAACACAAGTGATAATTCACACTAAAATTCATCCTCTCATAGTCAAGAGTTGATGAATAAAATTTTAATTCTTTGATGAAGCCAATGAAACCAAGAAGATACTTATCAACCCTTGCTTAATGAAGTTAAGAAAATATTCACAAGGAGGATATGTATTTCATCCAATTAAATATTGAAAGACATGTTTTATTTTTTTCAAGGAAAACTTTATGGAGAAACTTGACATCGACAACTCATTAGAGTTACTTGAGCTACACTTGAGATTAAATGAAATGATTTCCATTGTAACCCAAGATTATTTTCAATATGTTGCAAGTCCATAATTATAACATACAATTTATCAAGGGTCAAGACATCTCTAAATACACTTGTAGGGTGGTCACACTCCTTGGGGAAACTACCCTTCTAGATTGAAAGCCATGTTCTTTGTCACTTCTAGGGAAATCTTATAGAGAAACCCAACATTGGTAATTAATCAAAGTGATTTGAGGTACACTTGAGATGAAATGGAATGATTTCCATTATAACCCAAAAGTATATCCAATATGACAATAGTATATACTAATAACATGTAATTTAGTAAGAATGGTCAAGGCATTTGAAGATAAACTTTTAGGGTGGTCCTACTCCTTGGATGCTTCTACCTTTCAAGTGTAATAAATATAAGAAAAATGTCTTATCACAAATTTGAACCTAGGTAGAGGAATTAAAAAACTAAAAAAATACTATAACATTGATAATAACCAATTAAAACAACCAACCTATTTCTCTTTTTCCCTTAATAATCCTTGTTACCCTAATTTATTACCCCTCTTATAAAAATTTCTCCACAAAATTCTCTTTAAAAACTCCTTATTATGGAATTTCTTCTACTATAGATATTACCCCTTCCTTATATATCTAAAGTTATTGTCTCTCTTTACACATAAATTTTATTTTTCCACATCACTCAAAATTAAAATACACATTCAATTTTTGTTAAAAAAAAACAATAAATGATAACCATATTTGAAAATAAGAAAAATAAAGATCGTCAACATTATTTTTCAAAGAGCCTAGAGAGTTTAATAAATTTCAAAACTAGCACACTAATTCATGCCTTATGAAGCCGCAATCGCACGATCACATGGAGAGTTTAATAGCTTTCAAAACTGGTGCCCTAATTTGTGCCTTATGAAGCTGCAATCACACCATCACATAGAGAGTTTAATAGCTTTCAAAACTAGCACCCTAATTCATGCCTTATGAAGCCACAATCACATTCAAAAAATTTAGGAGAAAGGTTCAACCCACTACCTTTATGGAGAGTGGCGGGAAGAATGAGGGAAATGGCATGTGGACAATGCACAATTCAGGAGACAACGCAATGGTATTTGAGAAGACTATTTTGCTTCTATTAAAGAAATGACAAACTCATGCCCTAATTCCTGCCTTATGAAGCCACAATCACATTCAAAAATTTGAGGAAGGTTCAACCCAATACCTCTATGGAGAGTGGTGAGAAGAATGAGGGAAATGGCATGCCTACGATGCACATTTTAGGAGACAACACAATGCTATTTGAGAAGACTATTTTGCTTCTACTAAATAACTGATGAGACTAAATGGTAAAACAAAATCACCCATTGTGAATCCATTTTTACCCCAATTTTTGGTCATCTGACCTATTAATATTAGATATACCAAAGTACACCATGTAAGACGAATTTTGCCCGAGTAAAATTTCTTTCACTGTGAAAAATAAGTTAGTAATCCATAATTTACTAAGTTGTTAATGGTCTAAACAGGAACCCCACGAGGAAAATTGAATAGATCCTTCTTTGTTTGATTTTCCTCAAGGGATAATTAATTAAAATAGAGTTTAATTAATATTCCTGGTCATATTTAACCCAAAACATGAAAATTAATTATATAAATCATTATTTATCTTATTATTTTCTAGGAATAATTATTTAAAACACTATTTAAATAATATTCCTGGTTAAATTTCAGTAAATAATATATAAATAATTGAATAAATCACTATTTATTTAATTATTACTCAACCACATTCTTAAAATAATAAATAAATATTTATTTATTTATTATTTACAAATAAAGGGACTTGAGCAAATTCAAATTCATTTTCCCTCTAACAAAAATAATAAAATATTCCATAAAATTTGGATCTAGATTTGGTTAATAATATTTTAATTATGCACCAATATCTAGACTAACTCATTATTTTGTTATATATAGAAGGGTTTTCCATTCATTCACTACCTTCTGTTGTATAAATTTCACTCTAGATCTATAATTTTTGTCTGACTTTGATCCTCCATCATTGTCATATTTTTCTACCTTTCTGCTTGTGAGCTCCCCTTGAGTTCCATTTTTGTCTGGGTTTTCTAAACCATCAAGAGAGAGATATATTAGATCTGAAGCACTGAAGACATACAAGAACCCGTCCCATTAAGGGGGGCTGGTAACATATTTCTATGTTCCCTTCCTAGGTGTCATAAATACAAAAATGCTTTAAAAACATTCGTGTCTTGTTCATTGGATGCATGGAGCAACTCTTTATTTTATTTGTTGTTTAATGTCTTTAACTACATAGATCTGGATTTCTGTAGCATTTATTCTAATCACTAACTAAATATCTAAGGAAATTGATATCCATCTTTGATGTTAGGGTTGTTTGTTATGCATAGCTAAAGTGAGATTTTTTTGTACGCTTGTGATTAGTATTCACACTAACAACTGGTGACTCCACAAGGGTTGATAATTACGACTGTTGTTGTTTTTTAGATCCCTGCATGACCAGCTATTTCAACCCCTAGCGTTTTTCTTCAGCTTCTTATTTTTCATTTCTTGATGTTTTTTTTAACCCTTAAAACCCTAAAACAGTAAAAATTCTAACTTCCATGTGTTTCTGGGCCTATTGCGTAGGTGACAGGTATTAGCCACAGGTGAGATGACACTTTTTACTGAAACCTGCTCCCGAGATGGCTAGAAGTGCAGGTTGCACTTTTTGGGCCGAAACCTACGACCTCAACCTTCAGGGTGCAAAAAACAGCCATAAAACTGCAACCTCAATGGAAAACATGTCAGAAACTGTGACCTGAACTTTTTGCAGGAATTTTTCTCTGATTTTTCTGGGTTTTTCTAGGCTACCGTTCAGGGTTGTCTGACCTCCCTCTCCACCAGTCTTGGACCTGTACTTTCTCTATTTTACTCGCTGAAGTAGGAACCAAACCCCTTAGGGCTTCAGTACGCTTCCACCTTTTTAGGAAGAGTTTAGCTCAAGCAGGTCATTTGAGATTTTAGTGTGTTTAGCCAGATCTGAACCTATACTTTCAGATCCATTTCAGATCAGTTTTTCATCCATCCAAAACACCTCTTTTCAGTTTTTTTTGGTCCTCCTTTAGGGTCCCCTCTATTTCCCTTAAGGTTGTAGCCTTTCACCACCTTTTTTGTTGTTTTCTGCACCTATTTCCAGTACATCTGACCTTTAGATCCCTATCCCTCTTGAATTTAGATCCATTGGCTATTTTGTGTGTTTTGACTAGATTTCTCCCACCCATAGACTAGTTTTTGGGAAGCCCTCCTCCTTGGGTTTAAATGGATGCATCTTTAGCTGTTTATTTTTTGTCATATTCAGTTTCCCTTACTATCATTTTCAGATTTATTTACAGCTATACAGCATATTTTTTATTTTTTCTCTACACACATTTGGGTTTAATTAAAATTAACACACTTATCACATACATGCACACCCTAAGTGAATATCACCAGGTTTACACCACCAGGCCAATACTATAACATCGTAATCAATTGATCTTGCACCTCTCTGCCCTTTTTTCAACATTGTAATCATTTGATCCGAAACCTCCTTTCCTTTGTTGGTCTCTATTCCTTCTATGATTTTTGTTTTTTTTCCATCATTGCACCCCCAAGGAATTTACCCCGAATACTTCTTGGCATTCATCCTGAGTTTCCATTAGGAAGACTTACTCCTTCGTGTAGGGTTCAAGTTAGTCATCCTATGAGTCCCCATTCTGACTTTTCTTTTGGTTCATCGGGTTCCCCTTCTGTTTCTATCCTCGGCTCTCCTCCTGTCACCTTCACCATGTCTAGTTCAGGACCTAAAGCTGATGGTAGCCCTGACCCTAATGTTGGGAATACTACTAGTGGAACCGCAACAGGAACTATCCTGGCTGCTCCCTTGCTCCCTTATATGGCAGGCCTCTGTCTTCTTGATTTTATCCAGTTGATCAATGACCCCATACACCATGATCCTAGTTGGCCTGCTATGCCAACCAAGATCCCTTCAGACATCCCAAAGTTTGAAGGTCTTTCTGGAGAAGATCCTACCAACTATGTTTGTTCTTTCCACATGTGGCGTTCGTCTAAATCCATCACCAATGACTTTGTCTATCTTTGGTTGTTCCAGTGTACGCTTACTGGAGAAGCTTCTAAGTGGTATGTCGACCACACCGCTGCCTCTCATACTACTTTTTCAATTCTTGCCAAATATTTTCTATGTTACTTCCAGCTTCCCCTTCATTATGATGTCGGCACCAAACTCTTGACCACTTTCTATCAATCATCTGCGACCTGCCTATCTGATCATGTCTAAGAATGGTAGAGAAGAAAGATCCTATGTCAAGCCCCTAACTTTGAAGACCGTTTCTACATGGACTGGTTTCTTAGATCCCTTTTGCCTACTATTGGAAAATATTTTACATCTCATTTTCCTTACACCGAAGAAGCTTCCCTCTAGATTGTGTTGAAATATGACCTAATATACGCAAGGTATAGTTATGTTTATACCCTCTTACCTGATCTCCCTAGACCCGGTGGTGCCAACGCACCGGAGACATCTCATGACGCTGATGGTATTGCTGGAGCCCTTTCTCATCCATACACTCATCCTCCCATGGGTTATGATTTTCCTCAAGGAGGGACCAGCTCCTCTAGCACTTTGCCCCCTCCCGGTAGCATATATCCAGGATACGACATACCTCCTCCTTTTTCCCAACCTGTTTACCCCAATGCTGCCCAAACTCCTTATTATTTGTATCCACAGCCTAGTGCTTCAGCTCCTCCAGTATTAGCACATCATCCTCCCTTACCTTCTCAACCCCCGCAATAGCAGCCACCACCCCCTCAGGGTCAGGTGTATGCGTAGCAAGGCACTACTAATCCTCCTACTTCCAAAAATAAGAGGAAAGGCAACCAAAACCAATCTACCCTGGGTAATCCAAGAAACACTTCCCAAGGGAATGCACCTAACAAAGCAACTAAGAAATAGGGCACTCAGCCCAAACAAGACAGGTCAGTTCGCATGAACAAACCTTGTTCTTTTTTCAGTGTCTATGGTCACTACACCCATTATTGTCCTCTTTTACCTCAGATGTGTCATATGTGGGAAGCTCAAGCAGTATCCCGAGGACAACAAGCCTCCCCTTCGATTCCTCCCAATTCTACCCCTATCCATCCGACTATGTCTACTAATCCTTTCCCCCAACAAGGATTCGTGGCTACCCAACCCCCTGAAAGTCAGACAACCACCTAACCTCCTCCATCTAATACCTCTGATTACCAGATCCTCATGATGAACTTTGACCAACCCATTAACATTGAACTCAACCTTCAGACTCGGTCCTGTCAGTACAAAAATCCCCCCATTACGTCTGCCCCCGAGCCCCCTTCTTTAGGTCCCAAAGAGCCTCTTTCGACACCCAATGTTCCTTTACTAATCCCTCAGCCTAAGGCAGAGGGTCATACCAAGATCCACAAGGGACCATTACACTGAAACGTTGCTTCTAGTAAAGTTGTAAATTCATATGGTATAGTAGATGACTTGGCACAATCCCCTGCTGCCATTTCAATGTTGGAAGTCCTCCAGTCATGCCCTTCACAATGAAAATCTCTACTATCTGACATGGGCATTATGAATCCTTCAGATGATCGTTTGATAATCTTTGATCATTAGGGGGATTTTTAGGTCTAAAATGGGCCTCCTAAGAAAAATGTACAACCAAATTAAACTTTATAAGAACCAATAGGATTCAAGATGATGATGTTAACCATGGGGGATGATTCACCATCTTTTAAGTAAAAGGGTAAAAATATTAAAAAATAATAAAATAATAAAAATATTTTTTCAACTCGTATTTTCAACTTCTATCCTAAAGTTTTTATTTAAATTTCGAGCGGGAATACTCATTGGATGAAAAATTTAATTCCTCATCCAAGGAGTACCCATGTTGCATACTTTCGATGGACCCTGATATGTGAAAAATAAGAAATACATGAAAAAACGGGATTGTAATCACGTTTTTCATGTATTTCTCATTTTTTGTGTACCAGGGTCCATCAAAAGTATGAAACATGGGTACTCCTTGGATGAGGAATTAAATTTTGCATCCAACGAGTACTCCCGCTCGAAATTTGAGTAAAAAATTTGGGAGATAAGTTGAAAATACGAGTTGAAAAAGTAGTTTTTCCTTTTTTTGATGATGTCATCAAATCTTACTTTATTATTTCCACTATTCTTGTATAATTTCCTTAGGAGGCCCATTTTAGACCTCAAAATTCCCCTAATGATCCCCCCCTTCCTGCTTCCGTCGCCTTCCAAATCCTTGTCAAGTTCCAGAATGCCAACATCTCCTATTGTATCATTGACGAGGGGGCATCCACATGTGTGATGTTCGCTTTGGTTTGGAAGAAACTCAGATCTCCTAATTTAGACCCTTCCAATATCACCCTTCAAGCATGGGATGGCCACTCTTCCCATCCCCTTGGCATGTTTCGCAATTTTCCTATTACTCTTGCGAGCAAGACTGTTTGTGTTGACGTAGAAGTCATTGATACCCCCTTAGACTACAACATTCTATTGGGTCATAGATACACTTATGAGATGTTTGGTGTCCCATCTACGGTTCACCATAAGATGTGATTTCCTCACAATAGAAATATCATCAACATTGACCAGTTGACATATTACGAACCGAAGTCTTAGACCTCCCCTGATTCCATCATATCTTCAGTTGCCAATAAGAAAATAGTCAAACCTCCAACCAGTGTCTCACTTGGAGTCTATAAAGATTCCTCTTTTCTTGGTTCATTCCCTAGTCTCCCTCCTCCTATCTCTAACCCTAGTTTGTTAAATTTTTGCATGATGCAATCATCTTAGTCTGACCTCAAACAAACCGGTTTGACTAGTTAGCAGCCCCGCCCTTCACAACCTGCTCCTAACACCTCGACACAGCCTTCAGGACCCCCTCCTCAAGGCCCCTCATCTGTAGCTAGTGTCCATGATCCTATCTACCCTCCCATAGCGGTTACCCCTAACCTTAACCATCTCGGAGTTGTCCCGCCTAGCCATTACCCCTCCAATCAAATATCATTTCTTGCTCCCCCTCCTAGAGTATTTTCGTTTCTTGTTATGGCTACCTTGTCTCTAACTAAAATGACCGTGGGGAACCCAGTCTGGTAAATTGATCCCCCAGCCACTATTCCGCCTGGTTAGCCAAAACCTTATACTACTTTGACCCAGGTACAACCGGTCATCATGACCCATCCCTTTGCTTTTGTGCCTCTGCCACCTCAACGGGAACCTACTCTTTTTGAGAAAGCTGCAGGTGAGGGGGGGAAAGCCTAGAAGAAGGAACCTAAGAACAAGGCCGCCTAGACAACCCCTACTCCTCCTCTGCCCCCAAAGCATACCCCTCCATGTGATTTGTGTGATGTTGTCGGTCATGCGACCCATAACTGTCTTGAATTGTCTTGTATCAAGCCAATGGTTAATGTCACTTTTCCTGAGTCTAAATTCCCTATTTCCCCTGTTACTTTACCGACTGTAGCCAAGAACCCCAAGATTATTCACACCAACCACCCCTGTGCTTTGTGTGATCTCCATGGCCATTATACCCACCTCTGTCCCCGCCTCAATGTTGTGAAACCAGCTCCAAAAATAGAAGAAAAGAGATTTCAATGCCATAGAAATAAGCCACTTCGAGGGGGAAACCTCCAATACATTACATGAATGAACAATTATTGGATGCTACAATTTAAAAAACCTCCTTTCTATATATAGGAGTCCATGGGGCCATAATGTAATCATGGTGGGGCCACAATGTAATCCTAGCCGACCTAACAATAATAATTTAAGGGCACAATAATAACATTATGGGGGTTACAGGGGTACAATAATAACATTAAGGGGGTTACACTAACAACAATAAGGGACTATACTAGTAATATAGGGACCTAGCATTCCCCTCTCCTTCAAAAAAGTGTTGTCCTCATTGCTTGAGTAGCTCTGGGTGCTTCTGTATAAAATTCTCATCCTCCCATGTAGAATATTTAGTAGGTAATTTCTTCCACTTGATGAGATACTCTAAAATTGATCGATTCCGTAGCTGTCGAGTTCTTGTTTCCATGACTGCTTCAGGTTCCAATATGATTTTTCCTTCCTCATCAAGTTCTGGCAATATTGTTTGAACTGGAAGATTTTCACCTATAACCTTCTTTAAGCATCAAACATGGAAAACTGGATGCACTCGCGAAGAAGCAGGAAGCTCCAATTTGTATGCCATAGTACCAATATTTTGCAACACCTTGTAAGGACCATAGTACTTTGGTGATAATTTATTATCCTTCTTAGATTGCTTGAGGGACATTTGTTTGTATGGTTGTAGCCGTAAAAATACCCAATCTCCTACATCAAAACTTCTCTCGCTGCGATGTTGATCTGCCTGTTGTTTCATTCGATTTTGTGCCAAATTCAGGTTATCCTTTAAGAGTTGGAAAACTTCTTGCTGATGCTCGATGTGATCTTCCACTGCTTGAACCTTCGAATTTTCCCTTAAAGATGATGTGATGGATGGTGGATTATATCCATAAAGTGCCATAAATGGGGTCATTTTTGCTGCAGTATGGAAGGAAGTGTTATACCACCATTCAGCGAGAGGTAACCACTTGACCCATTGTGTTTGTTTATCAGATACAAAAAGATGAAGATATCCTTCCAAACATTTATTTACTATCTCAGTTTGACCATCAGATTGAGGATGATAAGATGAGCTATGAGCTAATTGAGTACCCAGACAAGAAAATAACTCTGTCCAAAAATTTCCAGTAAAAATGGGATCTCTATCACTCACAATAACCCTTGGGCTTCCATGTAGCTTTTGAATTCTGTCCATAAATGTAGTAGCAACTGTACTTGCTTTAAATGGATGAGATAATGCACAAAAGTGTGCATACTTGGTAAGTCTATCAACTACCACAATGATGACACTCTTTCCTTCAGACTTAGGTAAACCTGTGATAAAATCCATTGAAATCTCCTCCCAACGTTGACTTGGAATGGATAAAGGTTGTAGAAGTCCCAGGGTCTTAATTGTTTCCACTTTATTCTGCTGGCAAACCAAACATTCCGCCACAAACTTTTGAATATCGGATTTAAGGCCATCCCAAAAAAATTCTTTCTTCACCCTGTGGTAAGTTTTTAAAAATCCCGAGTGTCCTCCTAAAGGAGAAGTGTGCAATTCCAAAAGAATCTTTTGTTTTAGTTGGAAATTCTTACAAAGATATAAGCGATCTTTGTACCATAAAGAATCATTTTTCCAACTAAATGTATCAGATGTACTAGGATCTTGCTGCAACTTTTGAATGAGTGTCCATAATTCTTTGTCCTTCTTCCATTCATCTCTTGCTTCGGTTATCCAATCTGGTTGGATAATAGAAATGGCACAAAGCAATGCTTCCACCTCTTCATTCTTTCTTGACAGTGCATCTGCAACAACATTAAGCTTCCCTTTTTTGTAGATTATTTCAAAGTCATAACCCAACATCTTTGTGACCCATTTTTCCTGCTCTTCTGAAGATATTTTTTGTTCCAAAAAATGATTAAGACTATCATGATTATTTTTTACCTTGAAGTGTCTTCCCATTAGGTAAGTTCGCCATTTATTTAGGGCATGCAATATTGCTAACATTTCCTTCTCGTAAATAGGTTTTTGTAAATATTTTCCTTTTATTGGAGGACTTTCAAAAGCAATGGGTCTTCCTTCCTGCATTAAAACAACACCAATTCCATTTCCTGAGGCATCACATTCCACAATAAAGGTTTTTGTGAAGTCTGGCGTAGCTAAGACCAGCGCTAGGCACATTTCCTCTTTAAGATGTTCAAAGGCCTTAGTTGCTTCATGAGTCCATGAAAATGCATATTTCTTCAATAATGTTGTTAGAGGTGCTGCTATTCTCCCATAATTCTTAACACACTTGCGATAATACCCTGTTAACACGATAAATCCTCACAACTTCTTTATGTTTGTGGGGACTTTCCATTCCTTAATGGCTTTAATTTTGTTAGGGTCTACCTTAACACCCTCGTGAGATAAAATATGACCTAGATATTCCACCTCTTTTACTCCAAAGAAACATTTGAATATTTTTGCATATAATTGTTTCTCCTGCAATAGTTTGAGCACCCTGTCAACATGTTCAACATGATCCTTCCAAGACCTGTTGTAGATTAGTATATCATCAAAAAATACTAGCACAAATTTTCTAAGGAAGGGTTTGAAAATGGAATTCATCAACTCTTGAAATGTAGAAGGTGCATTGGTAAGGCCAAAAGGCATGACCAAAAATTCATAATGACCCTCATGAGTTCGAAATGTTGTTTTTGGAATATCTTGAGTCTTCATTCTAATTTGATGATATCCTGAACGAAGATCCAACTTGGTAAAATAAATTGCTCCATGTAATTCATCCAATAATTCATCAATCATAGGAATGGGAAATTTATCTTTAATGGTGAGCTTATTGAGCTCCCTATAATCCGGACACATGCGTCATGATCCATCCTTCTTGTGTACCAATACTACAAGAGCAGAGAAAGAACTTTGACTAGGTTGAATTATACCTGCCTCTAACATTTCTGCAATCATACATTCAATTTCGCTCTTTTGGACATAAAGATATCTATAAGGCCTAACGTTTGGAGGAACACTTCATGGAATCAAATGAATAGCATGATCATAATCACAAATAGGTGGGATTCCTCTGGGAGTTTCAAACACCTTGGAATGATTGTCCAAGACTTGTTAGAGATCTGCATAAATAGATGATTTTGATGTTGGAACTTCTAGTGAGCATAATTGTGCAATTACACCTCGTTGTTCTTTCTTTAGAAGCTTTGTCATGACATTAGAGCTTATTAGCTTTCATGGATTCCCTGCAATACCCTGTAATTCAACTTCCTTTCCTTCTAAAAAAAAATTCAAGAAAATTTCTTGAAAATTAAAATCTACCATCCCCAAAGATTGTAAAGCATTGGACTATTCAATACATATTCCCCCATGGTTAGCTTGATATTATGGCATTTTCTAGAGAAATTTATAGTTCCTCCATTTGCAACCATCACTTGACATTCTGGTGATGGGTATAGCAAACAATTCAATTCCTTGGCTACCTTACAATGAATAAAATTATGGGTGCTACCTGAATCAATCAACATTATTACCTTTTTCTTCTTGATATGTCCTTCTATCTTGAGAGTTTGAGGAGTGGTAATTCCTGCCAATGCATTACATGATATGGTCAGACTCATTTCTTCCTCTTCTAGGGCTAGTTCCTGATGTATATCCTCTTCTTGTTCATTTTCTTTTTCCTCTTCACAATCTATGTAAAATAATTTCTTCTCAGCACACTTATGACCTTTAGTGTATTTGCTATCACAACTGTAGCAAAGCCCTTTTTCTCTTTTTTCTTCCAATTTTTGTGGTGTCAACCTTATAGGTTGTGGAAATCTAGGCGTAGCAACACTTCCTTCTTTATAGAGGTGAGTGGTAGGCTTCCTTGTCACCATAATTTTACATTCAATTTTTCTTGCCAACCTGAATGCCTTCTCCAATGAATCAGGTTCCAAAACGTGAACTTCATGTTGGATGTTATCCTTTAAAGTACCAATGAAGAGATCAATCCTGTGTTCCTCTGGAATATCAGTTACCCTTATTTTCAATTTTTGGAATTCCTCAATGTGCTCCCCCACTAAACCCTTTTGTTTGAGGTTTATCAATTGGCTAAAGAAGGTGTTGCTCTTTGTATCCTCATAATGTGCTATCATTTCCTCCGTAAAAATTAACCAAGTGACAATTTTTTTATGGGAGAAAAGCCATTGATACCATACAAATGTATTTTGTTCTAAATGTAAAGTTCAATGTGTACCTTTTGTGTGTTTTGCACATTATGGAGATCAAAATATTGCTCCATTTGTAGTATCCATGTTACAGGATCCTTTCCATCAAACTTCCTCATATCCATTTTTGGAATATGGTGGTTCTTCCTGCTAACATTAGAGTTTATGAAGTCACGATTAACATTTATTTTTTTCTCATCATGAGTTTCCTCTACTATATTTTCACCATTAGGAAACATTTCTTGTATCAACTTTGTCAAACCTTCCATGTCTGCTTTTGGATCATTCTTCATGTTTTCCATGTTGTCTTTCATTTTTTCATCGATCTTAGCTTCCATGTCATCCATCTTAGCTTCCATGTCATCCATATTAGATTCCATACCATCTATCTTAGATTACACACCTTTCTTCAAACCATCCATCTTCGCTTCCACACCTTTCTTCAAAACATCCATTTCATTTTTTTTTGCTCTTTGCGAGAGAAAAATTTAGTGCACTTGCTCTTGTAATTTTGATAGATCATGTTGCAATTATTCATCTTCATGAGTCATAGTAGAGCCTTATGAAGGCTTGATGGGTGTTTAATTATTTTTATGGGGCATTTTTTTTAACCCAATACTGATATATATTCTACAGTATTCCCTTGGAATCAATTCAAATTGATTCTTCAAACAAGACTTATGCAATTCATAAAAAAAAAAATACACACCTTTCTTCAAACCATCCATCTTCGCTTCCACACCTTTCTTCAAAACATCCATTTCATTTTTTGTTGCTCTTTGCGAGAGCAAAATTTAGTGCACTTGCTCTTGTAGTTTTGATAGATCATGTTGCAATTATTCATCTTCATGAGTCATAGTAGAGCCTTATGAAGGCTTGATGGGTGTTTAATTATTTTTACGGGGCATTTTTTTTAACCCAATACTGATATATATTCTACAGTATTCCCTTGGAATCAATTCAAATTGATTCTTCAAACAAGAATTATGCAATTCATAAAATAAAAAAATACACACCTTTCTTCAAACCATCCATCTTCGCTTCCAAACCTTTCTTCAAAACATCCATTTCATTTTTTGTTGCTCTTTGCGAGAGAAAAATTTAGTGCACTTGCTCTTGTAATTTTGATAGATCATGTTGCAATTATTCATCTTCATGAGTCATAGTAGAGCCTTATGAAGGCTTGATGGGTGTTTAATTATTTTTACGGGGCATTTTTTTTAACCCAATACTGATATATATTCTACAGTATTCCCTTGGAATCAATTCAAATTGATTCTTCAAACAAGACTTATGCAATTCATAAAAAAAAATACACACCTTTCTTCAAACCATCCATCTTCGCTTCCACACCTTTCTTCAAAACATCCATTTCATTTTTTGTTGCTCTTTGCGAGAGAAAAATTTAGTGCACTTGCTCTTGTAATTTTGATAGATCATGTTGCAATTATTCATCTTCATGAGTCATAGTAGAGCCTTATGAAGGCTTGATGGGTGTTTAATTATTTTTACGGGGCATTTTTTTTAACCCAATACTGATATATATTCTACAGTATTCCCTTGGAATCAATTCAAATTGATTCTTCAAACAAGACTTATGCAATTCATAAAAAAAAAATACACACCTTTTTCTTGCTTTTGAGGAGCTCGATATTGAAATTAGATTATATTTTTGATTGTGGCTCTTCAATATCTAAAATTGGGTACTGAGGTAGCCTTCTAAATTATCTTTCGAATGCCACAGGTCTAACTTGATTTGGATTCTCCAAGGCAAAGTTATGTCCAATCTCCTACAATGACCTAATTATGGACTCGTTCAGTAGAGCGAACTTGTACAACTTGCCACGTGTCACTGTTTCATCTTTTAGATCTGAAATTGATATAAAAGAAACTATATTCCATGTAATTGCGACATTTTTTTATGGCACTCCAATCCGATGCTCAGAGAGAGTTATGAAGATTTTCCCACGATCACCTCTTTGAGATGAAATTCAAGAGCCTGAAAAAACACTACCTTCCACAGATCATATCTCCGAAAATAGTGTGAACCAAGCTCTAAAATTTTTTGACAACTTTCCTCAGGATTTCAAATTCGTGCCCTAAAAATTTCAAATTCTGACCCTTCGTATAAAAAAAATTATAGCGCAAATGCCACAATGACCTGTTTAGATTAAACTGAGGAGCCTACAAAAAGACCTAACTTCCACAGATCATATCTCCGAAAATTTTGCGAACCAAGCTCTGAAATTTTTTGAAGATGACCTATTTGGAGCAGCAAAACCCTAGAATCCAATGCACTGATACCAAATGTTGTGAAACCAACTCCAAAAATAGAAGAAAACATATATCAACGCCTTAGAAATAAGCCACTTTGAGGGGGAAACCTCTAATACATTACATGAACGAAAAATTCTTGGATGCTACAAATTACAAAACCTCCTTTCTATATATAAGAGTCCATGGGGCCATAATGTAATCCTAGTGGGGCCACAAAGTAATCCTAGCTGACCTAACAATAATAATTTAAGGGCACAATAATAACAATATGGGGGTTACATGGGTACAACAATAACAATAAGGGGGTTACACTAACAACAATAAGGAACTATACTAGTAATATAGGGATCTAACACTCAAGCATTAACGCACCTCTTTAGAAGTAGTTCGAGAATACGAGACCAAGAAAAATGAATCTGCCTCTCCCATACTTATGTAGTATGCTTCGGCCCAACTTGAGGATACATCTGATCCCATTGACAATCCCCCTCCCGATTTCGAGATGACGAAGTCTTCAGCCACTATCCTCTACCTGTCATCATCTATGAGATCCATGTGGAAGACCCCTCTGGGGCTTCCCCTTCTATTTCGCCTGACCTCCCTTTAGCGATCAACCTGGGCTCAACATCGGTGGATCCTTCATCTACTTGTTTTTTGGTCACCCTCCGTGACGATGCGCATGTGAACCTCTCTTCTCATGATGATGAGTCAGGTAGCTTTGCCACATTAGGTGGTTTTTCTTCCACTAGTCACCCCATCTTCTATTACAATGACGACATTATGGAAGCAGTCACCACCCATGAATTTATCTATCCCCCCTTACATTGAAACCATACATTCTAACCACATACACCTTGTGTTCATTACATTGACACACAATGTTTTGGTAAGGAGGTGTTAGCTCCCTGTAGTCAGCAATATTGGAAAAATTTCGACCGCAGGGAAAACATCGTTTCAACCACTTTGTGATTCTAGGATCTATCCCTCCTGAATCCGGAGAGGGATCTCTCCAATAAGTTGCAAAGATGGATTTGTATTTGATAGTTTATGGTAATTATGTTAGGCTAGTTATGAAGGCCAAGGGTTTTGTTTGTTTTTGGATGGTTGAGCATGATTATTATTTGAGGTGAAAAGTCCTAAATGCAAAGAGTTTCAAAGGTGAGAAGTTGCAAGCAATCAGAACAAGCTTTGGCCAAAAAGATAGATAATTGTAGGCTTTATTCCATTGGGCTATGGATTCATAATAGGGTTTAATTAAAACAACAAGAGGCAAGAGTGGTCCATGGAGAAAGTCATCTATGTCTAAGGATCTCTCTAAAGTTTGATTTATGGAATGAAATGGTACAACAAGAAGGGGAATTTAAACAAATGAAGAACAAAGAGTAGCCTAGGATCTGGTAAGTACTTTGAAACTAGCCAACCATTGACAAACACTTAAGAAAGAAATAAAACCAATCCAGGATCTGGTAAGTACTTCGAAACTAGCCATCCTTTGATACACTTTCAATAGAAAACACTTCAAAATAGGGGGGAAACTTGAAGGCAACTATTGGAGTAGAAACTAGCGGGCCGGGCTCACCACAAATCCTCTCCTAGCTCTGCTTTACTTGGTAACTTTCAAGACAAACACAAAGATAACAAAGAATGGTCTAAGATCTGGTAAGTACTTCAAAACTAACCAGATTTTAACACATTCCAAGGGAAACTTTCAGACAGTCTTTTGGGATAAAACTAGGACTAGGGTACACCATATCTTCCTTAGCTCATCTCTACTTGACATGAAATGAAAATAACATTCAAGAACAATATTTAGCTAAGACAGGAGGACGAGGGGACGCCAGCATTCCTACTACTTAAACTGAATTAAATCATTCCTAAATAACACAATTTGGAAGAAAACATATAGATAAAGATATTCAGTCAGAGAAGGGTACTGATATATAGTAGGTCCTAACTCTATGCATGTTGTTCTTTATAAGAGAAGATGAACAAAGTGAAAACATAAGTAAAATAACAATTCACAATAAGAAATAACATCACCGTCGACATAGACCAGGATCCCATAAATCAGCTTGTATTGATGCTCCAAACCAGTTACAACTTTAAGTCCAATGCTTTAGTTTAGCAATCATCTACACTTCCCAGACTAACTTATCTATCACAAGCAGAGCTCCAAGAGCTAGTGAACACTATTTACAAGTAGAAGTCTCAAGCTCAAGTATATTTCAAAGTTTAGCAACCAACATTTTCTGATCTTCTACAGCAGTATTTATAGAAGGATGAGGAGGTGGGAGAGGATAAAATATCTCCCAAGATAATTAATACAAATTAATGACTTCTCGGCCTTTGAGGGGCTCGATGGAGAAATTTACAGGTGTTCTGTCTGTATTAATGTTTTACATTTAAGATTCAAGCTCAGTGAGAGCTCTTATTGACTTTTGAGGCTCTGTGTCATGTTGGAGTAACTCTGCAGATATTTAGTCATTAAGTTCTTTGGCAGAATTAACTCTCTGGCTGCGCTGAGGCAAATATCTGATTTTGATCAATAACTCCAGCCTATGTTTGAATGCTTGTGGCTACAGGTGGCTTTGTGGTAGCTGAGAGGAATCAATTTGCCTCAAATGTGGCGGTGGATGCCTTTCTATCTGATATATCTTTTGGATTTACCTTTAATTATGTTTTAATTTGGAGGATTAGGCTTTTGATAATCAATCTTAGCTGTAATCCCCCAAATTGTCTTCAATCTTCTGTTCTGTTGTGTTCTGCCTTCGACACTGATACTCTTTTAATTTTATTTAAATAACACTATGTTTTGTTAATGCACAGGCTGCGCAGGGCTCATATGACATCAATGTATCATGAAACATTGACGAGACGTGGATTTTGAGCCCTACGAATGGTTCCCTTTGATGAATCAAAGGCGCGGGAATCATCATTCCCAGCATTCGGCTTTTCTTTTAATATAATGGAAAACCATTGAAACCTGAAAAATACGAAACTTATATTATAAAATCCTGCATTATTGGGTAAACTGCTTCAGAGGGTGTGGGAAGAGAGCAGGGCCGTTGGATGGCATCATACAACGGTTGGGATTCATTAGAGGCGGTCAAAAGGAGAGTGGAGGAGGAGAATAAGTTAGATCCGTCGATCACGCAGAGATCGACGGTGGGGGTCAATTGAAAAACAAAAAGTGGAAAGGCCCTTTATAATGAAATGGAAGAAAAATGTGGAGGAAAAGGTTTAAAACCTTTTCTTTGGAGGAAAAATGCTTAAAAATAGAGGTGGGAGCTCAGGATGATCGTGGGCTGTCAGATGAGACCGGCCCACGAGATCAACGGTGGTGATCGTGCATTGAAAACCTTCGGTGAGGGTGGAGGGCGATATGTAATGAAGGTTTAAATCCGAACCGCTGATCTGCAGAGATCAACGGTGGAGGGCGCACACGATAATGAATAAGGGAAAAGAAGGAAAGTGGTTTCAGAAGGCAAACAGTTTTTTTCGTGTGATGGAAGGGCAGGGAGGTGGTTTTGCCTTTTGGAACGCGATATGCATCCCCGCCTGACACGTGGCCTCAGAAAACCACCCATATCGCGTAATTTGTAAGAATTATCTTCCATGTTTGAAGTTGCGCGACTCAGGATGTGGGCTCTCGGATCAAGGGTCTCAGATCTGACGGGAAAAGTGAACGCGATACGAGGTAGATGCACGAGCGGTAGCCAGGTGGGCGGTTTCATTCTGGGCTGTTAGATCTGAGATGGACGGCTGAGATTAGCTCTGAAGGGAGGCAAGACCCACAGGGGTTGGGCTCAGCGGGGTTAATATGAGCTGTTGGATAGAAAAGATGAACGGCGGAGATTATATCTGAGGGTTAAATGGAAAAAATATAATGGCGGAAGACGAGTTAATGAGGGTCGTTGATCTACAGAGATTCAATGGTCGGGATTTGTCCTAAAACATTATAGTGGGGGGCACATGAATTTAAACCAAGATCAGGAAATGCGATCTGGACTGTCTAATCTGGACATGTGGACGGTCCAGATGCAATTGGGGGAAATGCATCGGCGGGGAAAAGTACTTGTAATGCGCCGATGCGATTGATGGCTCACCATTGATCTGAGGATCAGATCAATGGTGGGGAGTGAATCGGAGGGACGGCCAATCAAGGGTGGAGAAATATTTGATGCACTTGGTGAAAACTCGCGATGTGATTATGCGTTGATCGTTGATCGACTTTAGATCAACGGTCAATATTGTTTCAACTTATGCACCGGTGGAAACCCTTTGAAACACATGAAACCCAAAAAAAATTTAATATAATACAAAGTTTTTATGCATCGGGGCGGGTTTTAAATATATGAAACGGATAGGCGCCCAACTGTGGGGCCATGGGATGTATGGAATATGATGGGCTCGGGGCTGATGCATATGAGGGCTAACCGGAATCGGAGGTCAGGCTCGAGCTTTTGAATCGAACCATTCGGAATCCTCCGATGCGATTAAGCACCTTGGGAATTTAACCTTTGGTCCCGGGCATGAGTTATATGAATGAAGTTGAGGGTGTGGAGTTTAATATGACGGGCTAATTGCATCGGAAGTTTTGATGTGGTCTTTTCGATCTACCCATTTTTACATTAAAAAACATAACTCCGACGCATTAGACCAAAACTTTGGGTAAAAGGGTTTTTTGGATTTACAAAGGAAAAAAATGAATTGGGAATTAATATTTATAATGTTATAGCACTCGACTACGGGCACAAGGGTTTATGAAGCGATAATATGATCGGGGGATATGAAATGGAGGGCTAATCATAATCGAAAAACTTTGTGAGGCAAAAAGACTTATGCGCTACGTTTTGTTCCGATGCAATAAGCGCTTGGATGGCTAGCACTTGGTTCCAGCACCAAGGCGTATGGAGGGGAGGTGGTTAGGACTTAGCCCAAGGGGGATTAAGTCTTTATACAAAAATATGTATTTTTCATGAAATGTTTCAAGTTTTTCAATGGATTTGGGGGTTTTGGCAGAGTTCAAAAAGGAGTTTTAAACTCTGTAAAAAGGATTTTATGAAAGGGGAAAAGGGGAAAATGAGAAAATAGAGGATTTTCATGAGAATGAAAGGGGTATAAAATGAGGTTAGTTTTGAAGTGGAAGGAGGGGAAAATGGTGTTTGCAGCAATATTTTCTCTCATCGAATCAGCATAATTTCTGATTTCTAAATGGAAACAACAGTGATTGAAACAAGGGCATGATGTCTTCAAGAGTCTTCAAGAGATAACACTTTTTAGCAGTAAAATTTGTTCCTTGAAGACTCCAAAAATGTTTTATCCACCATTTGATATGAAAAATTTTATAGGTGGCTAACAATGGCTCCACTTGGGGATGGTGCCTTCTTGAAGGCATCAAGAACTTCAGACTTGCATTCTCTAGGAGGATGATTAGTGCCTCATCCATTGGGCTGCCCTTCCTTTGTTGGGATGATCTTGCTCTGAAAACATATTAGCAACCATAAAAACAATGGATCTTTCATCAACAAGCTTTCTACCTACCCAATCCTACTGATCTAACATTTTTTCTTCATTAGAGTGCACTTGGATTGGAAAACTCTTTTACAACATTTTATTCTTTTGAAAGAAGGAAATCTAATCTATTTCTATTCCTTATTTCTCCATGGACTCAGATTAAACAGTTGAGTCCATATAATTCTCTACCTAATCTACCATCTGTTGGGATTAAACTGTTCAACAGATTTTATTCTCTAAATTCTACAACAAAAATTAAAAAGCATTCAAGTTAGGATTGAATAGTCTAACTTGATGTTGATCTATGGCATGAAAAACAAGTTGCACATAGATATTATTTTGCAGAAAATTAAATCAAAATGGAAGGCTTAAGATCTGAAATTTCAAAGCACTTCCTTCATCTTTTTTCAGATCTGTTTTGACTTTTATTTGAGCTCTTCTTTGTTTGTTCTCTGGTTCAAATTTTGAGCTAATTAGAACTAGTTATACATCTTCTTTGACTCAGAGATTAAAATAGATTGAGTCATTCTCTTTGGAAACTTAGGTTCAGATTTTGAGCATGTTTGAACCTTTAATTTCTAGCCTAATCTACCTATTGATAAGCCAAGATTAAACAGTTTAGCAAATCGAATTCACTATCCTATCAGCAGAAAATTTAAAGCTAATTAGTCAAGATTAGGCTGTATGAATAATTAGAATTGTGTTTTTTCAGGAGTGGCATTTAAGCTTGCACACTTTCAGATTTGTTTCTCTCTTTTGGTATGGGGCTATACCTTTCTTGTTTTTACAATCTGCCCTCTTTTCTCTTTTCTATTTTTTTAATTTTTATTTTTCTAACTTTGAATGCAATGGTGGGTGAGATATTTATAAATGAAAAAAAAAGGTAAAAAGGCTTTCAGAACATGACATGGATCAAGAGAAGTAATGTTTGAGCATCCTGCCATTGACAGGACCCCCAAACAATTCTTCTCCATTCAACTCTTGCAAGAGATAGGCATTGTTACCAGCAGTTGAATGAATAGAGTAAGGGCCAAGCCATAAGTTGTCAAATTTCCCATGCTTGCCCTTGTCTTCCCTCCTTGAGTCCCACTTTAAAACTTTTTCCCCAAATTTGAAATTGCTGGCCTTTGTTCTTCTGTCAAAAATCTTTTTGATGTTGTTCTGCTTTTGTAATGCTTTGTTATATACCTCCTCCCTGGTTTGTTGAAGATGAATTATTTGATTGATCCTTCTGATCATATCGTTATCTTCATTTTTCAACTCTCAAATCAACTTCATAATTGGCACACCAAGGCTGGTTGGAAAAATTTCATCAGTGCCATACACAAGTTGGTAGGGTGACATTCCAATAGATTTCCTCAATGTTAATCTGTCAGCCCAAAGTGCATGCACAAGCTTTGTGTGCCAAGACTTCTTGTTGTCCTCCAATATTTTTTTGATTATGTTCACTAAAATCTTGTTTGAGGATTCTTCAAGTCCATTACCTTGAGGGTAATAGGTCGTGGAATGCCCCAATGTTATCTGATACTTGTGACAGAACTCAACCATCCTCTTTGATCCAAATGTTGCTGCATTATCAGTGATGCTCTTGGTAGGACAGCCAAATATAGAGAGAATATTATTCTCTATGAATTTTATGATAACAAAATCATTGGCCTGCCTACAAGGAATGGCTTCTATCCATTTAGTGAAGTAGTCCGTGGCAGTGAGAATCCATCTATGCTGGGCAAAGGATCGTGGATGGATTTCACCTATGAATTCAAGTCCCCACTATTGAAAAGGGGCTTCAACAGTGATTGGATGCAGAGGCAAGGGTAGCAGCTTCCTTTTGACTTCAAAAATTTCACATTTATGGAAGGCAATGATCATCTTGTTGTTGGAAATATGATGCAGAGTGTTGTCCTTGATGGCAACCCACTGAATGAAGATGAAGACATGCGACTGTTGACATGTGTTGTCCTTGATGGCAAACCACCTAATGAAGTTATTCTTGACTTGATGGACTTAGCAAATGATGTATATCTGATATGATATGATGTTTGTTGACAATATGATGCGGAGTGTTGTCCTTGAAAGACAACTCACTTGATGAAGTTGTGCTTGATAGAATATGTCCTTGATGAAGGAAATCTGATGAATCTACAGTGTGAAGAGAAGGCAATGAAGAAAGGAATTCAGCATGTGCTAATTCTATGATGAAAAAGAGTATGTCTCTAGGTATACGCGGATTGGCCTAGGTGAAGTCGCGTATGCACGCGGAAAAGAACGTTCCAAGTCGCGTATGGGCTAAAGCGCTCAAAAAGTGCAAAACCAAGGGTAACCACCATGGTATTGACCCATTGTATTGGGTAATGATCCGCCTGATTGACCCCGTCCAGGTAGTTTTTGGCTCATGGTATTGTTTTGGCCCATGGTATTGAAAAAGGGGCTCATGGTATTGAAAAAGGATAAACCTATATAAAGAGAAGAAATTCATTGTGCAAATTATGAGTGTGGGTGCAAGAGGTCTGAGCTTGAATGAATACTTCTCTCTGAAGTAGATCTGAATGGAAGGGTTACACTTGAAGATAAATCTGAATGTATGATGCACCAATGATGAAGAAGGGGATCTAGATCTGAAATTCACTTGTATCTACTAGATCTTCTTATGGAAGGCCTAAATCTGTGATGAGGCGAACATCTAGGCGAACATCTGTCTGAAGCAAAAGGGTAGATCTGAACTGAATATCTGATCTGATGAAGTATGCTGCTCTGTAATGATTGAAGATCTATACGCTACTTTGCCGCGGAGGAAGCGCGTATATACGCAGCTTCAGCGAAAAGAAAGCGCGTATGCGCAATAAAATATACACTGAGGTATACGCCGGTTTGTGTGGACAGAAGTGCGTATATACGCGACATCAGTGAAGGGAAAGCGCGTATGCAAACTAGGGTTTGTTGAAGCAAGGGGTATGAAACATCTGATCTACTGTATTACTGCTATCTGATCTGGGTTGTCTGAATTGGTATGTATCTGTTGATGATGTATGTTTGTGCTTAAAAGTATGAAAAGGGTCCAGTATGAAAATATGATGAAATGTGGCCTGCAAGTGTTGTTCTATTGAAGTTGTTGGATCCAGTGTGAAAATTGATGAAACGTGGTCCAAGGTGGTGCTGAGGGTTGTAGCCTTCAGTCAGGGGGTTGTAGCTCCCTTCCAGGTGAGGCTGTTAAACGAGAGAAGGGGGTCGTAGCTCCCTTCCAGGAGAGGCTGGTAAACGAGTCAGGGGGTTGGAGCTCCCTTCCAGGAGAGGCTGGTAAACGAGCGCAGGTGGGTGCCTGCGTGCTGGTCAAGTCTGCACCAGCACATATGTTGTAACATGTTTTCTCTATAATAAAAATATTGAAGGCTGAGCAACTGCAGCGGTGGTTTTCTCCCGATTTGGGTTTCCACCTAAAAATCCCGGTGTTCATGTGTGATGCTTTGTGTGATGGTTTATTCTGTTCTTACTGCACATGTTTACTGTTTATTGAACATCTGATGAATGAATGATGGAATAATATAAGTGAAGATTTAATGACAGATCTAGATCTCCGTGTATACGCTAGTTTCATAAAGGGGATCCGCGTATATACGCTAGTTTACTGAAGGAAAGTAGCGTATGGGTTTTAAGGAATGAAAAAGTAAAAAGATTTGATTATGCAATAAATACTGATTCACCCCCCCCTCTCAGTATTTTTCCCAACAATTGGTATCGGAGCCAGGTCCTTCTGCAGAAGCTTGATCGCTTGAAGGAGATCCGTCGCAATGGGAAGTCAAGAAGGAGTGATGTCTATAAAGCCACCTCTATCACTTGAAGACAAATCTGAAGGTATGATGCACCAATGATGAAGAAGGGGATCTAGATCTGAAATGCACTTGTATCTGCTAGATCTGCTTATGGAAGGCCTAGATCTGTGATGAGGCGAACATTTGACTGAAGTGAAAAGGGAAAATCTGAATTAAACATCTGATCTGATGAAGTATGCAGCTCTGTAATCATTGAAGATCTATACACTACTTCGCCGCGGAGGAAGCGCGTATATACGCGACTTCAGCGAAGAGAAAGCGCGTATGCGCAATAAAATATACACTGAGGTATACGCCGGTTTGTGTGGATGGAAGCGCGTATATACGCGACATCAGTAAAAGGAAAGCGCGTATGCAAACTAGGGAGTGCTGAAGCAAGGGGTATGAAATATCTGATCTGTTCTGCTGTGTTTCTGCTATCTGATCTGTGTTGATAAGTATCTGTTGGTGATGTATGTTTGTGCTTAAAAGAATGGAAAGGGTCCAGTGTGAAAATATGATGAAATGTGGCCTGCAAGTGTTGTTCTATTGAAGTTGTTGGATCCAGTGTGAAAATTGATGAAACGTGGTCCAAGGTGGTGTTGAGGGTTGTAGCCTTCAGTCAGGGGGTCGTAGCTCCCTTCCAGGTGAGGCTGGTAAACGAGATCGGGGGGTCGTAGCTCCCTTCCAGGAGAGGCTGGTAAACGAGTCAGGGGGTTGGAGCTCCCTTCCAGGAGAGGCCGGTAAACGAGCGCAGGTGGGTGCCTGCGTGCTGGTAGAGTCTGCACCAACACATATGTTGTAAGATGTTTTCTCTATAATAAAATATTGAAGGCTGAGCAACTGCAGCGGTGGTTTTCTCCCGACTTGGGTTTCCACCTAAAATCCTGGTGTTCATGTGTGATGCTTTGTGTGATGGTTTATTCTGCTCTTACTGCACATGTTTACTGTTTATTGAACATCTGATGAATGAATGATGGATTAATAGAAGTGAAGATTTAATGACATATCTAGATCTCTGTGTATACGCTAGTTTAATAAAGGGGATCCGCGTATATACGCTAGTTTACCGAAGGAAAGTAGCGTATGGGTTTTAAGGAATGAAAATGTAAAAGATTTGATTGTTGTAGTAAATAATGATTCACCACCCCCCCCTCTCAGTATTTTTCCCAACAATTGGTATCAGAGGAGGTCCTTGTGCAGAAGCTTGATCACTTGAAGGAGATCCGTCGCAATGGGAAGTCAAGAAGGAGTGATGTCTATAAAGCCACCTCTATTCAATGGAAGCAATCTGATTTTCTGGAAGGTACGAACAAAAGCATATATGCAAAGTCTTGGTGCAGATGTATGGGCAATCGTGCAAGAAGGTTATCAATACCCGGCAAATATTCCTACCGATGCAGCTGAAAGAAAGAAGTATGAAATTAATGCCAAAGCAGTGAATGTCTTATTGGGAAGCATGTCTGAATCAGAATTTGCTAAAGTGATGCAGCTACATTCAGCAAAAGAAATATGGGACAAAATCATTCTAAGCTATGAAGGAGACACAAAGGTGAAAAGTGCAAAACTCCAAACTCTTAGAATTGAATATGAAAATTTGAAGATGCATAGTGATGAAAGCGTTGCCAGTTTCTTTCTTCGTCTGGATGATATTGTAAATCGTATGAAAAATTTGGGTGAAACCATAACTGATACTACTCTGGTGGAAAAGGTCTTAAGATCCTTGACTTCAAAATTTGACTCTAAAGTTTCAGCTATTGAAGAAAGGCAAGATCTGCAAACGCTCACTATTGTTCAATTACATGGTATTCTGACTGCTTTTGAAATGAGACAAGGAGGTCCTTCTCAAATAAGAGAAGCTGCTTTTAAGGCATCTACAAAAGGAAAGGAAAAGGAGGTTGTCAAAGAATCCAGCTATGTATCCGATGAAGAAGAAGCAAATTTCGTGAGAAAGCTCCAACTAGGTACTGGAAGATTCAAAGGTAAGCTTCCCTTCAAATGTTTTGAGTGTGGTAAAGTTGGTCATTATGCTGCAAAATGTCCTTATAAAATAAAATAAGTAGTAAGAAGGAATAAGAACCGATCTAGCTCTAAGAAAATTTATTATGCTAATGATGATAGTGATGAGTCATCTAATAGTGAGGAAGAATGTGAAGAAGATCTTAGACTTCTCATGGCATTTGAACAAAAAGAAGAAAAGGATACTTTTATGGATGCTCTAGAGGAAAACGATTTTCTTGAAGAAAATAATCAACTCAAACTACGCTTAGAAGAACAAAAGATAATCAGAGAGACCATTGAAAAGCAGCTTGAAGAAGCAAAGAAACATATTGAAAAAATAGAATGTGAAGTGGTAAGTCAAAGAAAAGAAGTTGAGAAAGCAAAAACCTTGAATCTTAGATTTGCTAAAGGATCTGAAACCTTAGATGAGATCATCAAGGTACAACGTTCTCCTCTTATAAAGACAGGTCTTGGATATACCGGAGAATCTTCTCAAACTTCAGCACCAAACTATCTAAAAGCAGTTACAGGTGGTTTACATCATTCAGTCACTCAGCAAGAGAATAAAGGATCTCTACAGGGAAAGCAAGACCATCTCAATTCAAGGTACACTAACAGGGATAGCTTTCAAAGACACTACAACCAACAGGTAAATTCAAATAGAATATTCCATGATCGCAGAAATTTCTACTTCAATGGGCAATGTTTCACTTGTCACAATTTTGGTCATAAAGTTATTCAATGTGTTGCATATAAAACCATCATGACAAGAGAAGCAAGAAAGAAAAGGTTGGATACTGAACCAAAGAAGAATACCTATAACAATTTTTCTCCTCTTCAAAGTGAAGTTGAATGTACTTATTGTGATAACTTTGGCCATGAAGAATCTGAATGCAGGAACAAGATCCAGCCAAAAGAACATGTTCCCTCAAGCTCTAAAGTGTGGAAAAAGAAAGAACCGCCAGTTGAAAATTGTGGGATATCATTATTTGCTGAAGGTGAAGAAAATCAATGGTACATCGATAGTGGGTGCTCAAGACACATGACAGGTGACAAAAGAAAACTTCATACTTATAATGCTCTATAAAAGGAAAAGAAAGTTACATTTGGAAATGATACTCCTGCTGTAATTAAAGGAAAAGGGTCAGTATTTCTAAAAGAAAAAGTGAAGGCTAAAGATGTCATGTATGTTGATGGATTAAGACATAACCTGTTAAGTGTTAGTCAAATGTGTGATCAAGGTGCAGAAGTGGTCTTCAGTTCCAAAGAATGTGTGGTTCGTGATCTTGATACAGGTAGAATCATTATAAAAGGAAAAAGAAATCCAAGCAACTTGTATGTACTAAACGGCATAGATCAATGTTACTTGAGCAAATCTTCAGAAAATTGGCTATGGCATAGAAGGCTGGGGCATCTGAGTTTCTCTCAAATCAACAAAGCAAGCAGACTTCAAGCTGTTCGTGATCTTCCTAAGGTCAATCTTCCAGAAAGTATCATATGCAAATCTTGTCAATTTGGTAAGCAGACCAGAGTACGATTCAATGCCAAAGAAGGATCATCAAGTAAGCCTCTTGAACTCATTCATACTGACATCTGTGGACCTATGAGGAAAAATTCATTACATGGGGATGAATACTATATCTTATTTATTGATGACTACTCTAGAATGTGTTGGATCGAGTTCATTAAACACAAAGATCAAGCATTTGAAAAATTTCAGAGCTTCAAAGCATTGGCAGAAAATGAATTAGATCTAAAAATCAAGTGTCTTAGATCTGATCGAGGAGGAGAATATTCATCAAATAAATTCTTTGAATTTTGTGAACAACATGGCATAAAAAGACAATTCTCTGTAGCAGGCACTCCACAACAAAATGGTGTAGCAGAAAGAATGAATAGAACAATTGTTCAAATGGCTAGAGCTATGCTAGCTGATTCTGGCATCTCTAACATGTTCTGGAGTGAAGCAGCATTTACAGCTGTTAACATTCTCAACAAGGCTCATGTTCGGGTAAATAGTGACAAAACTCCATATGAACTCTGGTATGGTAATTCTCCCACTGTGAAGCATTTTAAAGTTTTTGGAAGTAAATGCTTTATCAAAAAGAATGATGAAAAGCTTGGCAAGTTTGAACCTAGATCAGATGAAGGGATATTTCTTGGTTACACATCTTCAAGCAAAGCATACACATGTTACAATAAAAGGCTTCAAAAGTTTGTTGAATGTATTGATGTTGTTATTGATGAGTCTCCTGTAGCTCCTAAAGAAGAAAAACAAACAACAAAAGAATATGATAGCGACATATGGCCTTCTACATCAGATGGAAACGATATAGACAGTGGATCCAATGAAGAACCTGAAGATGATCTATCTGAAAAAGCTCCATCCAGATATGTTCAAAATAATCATCCTGAATCTCAAATTTTGGGTGACAAAGAATCTGGTGTACGAACAAGGAGAACTCTTGTAGGATCTTCTAATCATTTGGCACTCATATCCACAATTGAACCACACAATGTTAATGAAGCTAGAAAATATGAATGTTGGAGGCAAGCCATGGATGACGAACTTGTTCAAATTGAAAAAAATGACACTTGGGATTTGGTTCCAAGACCTCATGATAAAAATGTCATTGGAACTAAATGGATTTTCAAGAATAAGTTAAATGAAAATGGGGATGTTGTAAGAAACAAAGCTAGACTGGTGTGCAAAGGGTATACTCAACAAGAAGGTATAGACTTTGAAGAAACTTTTGCTCCTGTAGCTAGACTTGAAGCCATAAGAATGTTTCTTGCTTTTTCAAGTTATCAACATATCAAAGTTTATCAAATGGATGTTAAATCTTCTTTTCTTAATGGTGATCTAGAAGAAGAAGTATATATAGAACAACCAGAAGGATTCATTTTGGGAAATGATGCAAATCTTGTTTGTAGACTTAAAAAGGCTCTATATGGTCTCAAACAAGCTCCAAGGGCTTGGTATTATCATCTTGACAAATATCTTCATCAACAAGGATTTTCAAAAGGGTCTGCTGATAGCAACTTATACACAAAAGTTGAAAATGACAAGCTATTGATTGTGGTTGTATATGTTGATGACATCATTTTTGGGAGTAACGAAGAATCTATGAGTCAAAAATTTTCCTCTGTCATGCAGCAAGAATTTGAAATGTCTCTACTTGGGGAACTAACATTCTTTCTTGGCTTGCAAGTGCATCAAGCTGCAGATGGTATATTTCTATCACAAACAAAATATCTTAAGCAAATTCTGAAGAAGTATGGCATGGAAGAATGCAAACCTGTAAGTACACCAATGATAACCGGTTGCAGTCTCAATTCTAATGATGATTCTCCCATAGTGAATCAACCAGAATACAGATCGATGATAGGAAGTCTGCTTTATCTCACTGGGACTAGACCAGACATTATGCATGCAGTTGGGATTGTAGGAAGATTCCAAGCTAATCCAAAAGAGTCTCATCTTCAGGTTGTCAAAAGAATTTTCAAATATCTACAAGGAACTCAAGATTTTGGTCTATGGTATCCGAAGAATGCTAATCTTACTCTTCATGCTTACACTGATGCAGATTGGGCTGGAAGTGTTGATGATCGGAAAAGCACTAGTGGTGGTGCATTCTATATGGGACCCTGGTTAGTATCTTGGTTCAGCAAGAGGCAAAATTCTATTGCCTTATCAACAGCTGAAGCAGAGTATGTAGCTGCCGCATCTTGTTGCACTCAACTCCTATGGATGATGCAAACCTTGCAAGATTTTCAAATCAAATGTGCAACACCTATCTCCATTAAGTGTGACAATACAAGTGCCATCAGTATTTCAAAGAATCCTGTTATGCATTCAAAGACCAAGCACATTCCCATCAAGTATCACTTCTTACGTGAACAAGTGCTTGAGCAAACAGTGAAGTTGGAGTATGTTCCCTCCAAAGAACAAATTGCTGATATTTTTACCAAACCTCTGCCCAGGGAAGCGTTCGAGTATCTAAGACAGAAGCTGGGAGTGTTATCTGCCAGTCAAAAGAACAAATCTGCATAATTTTAGAAGATGGCTTGAGATACGCGGATTTCCTGAAACACAGTCGCGTATACATGCGAGTTCATGCACAGAAAACCGTGTATGACTGATTGCTGACAATTTTTGGTTGGTTCAGCTCTCTTCAGCACAGCTGCAGTGCTGTTTGGTATCTCTGGTGATGTTCCAGTTCTCATAAATCTGTTTCTAATGTTTTGATGAAGATGCCTTGATGATTTATTGGTGAAAATATTCAGGATGCACAAACTAAGGGGGAGCCTTAGTCATATGAAAAGGATGCATGGATGCACAGATTCAGGGGGAGAATTAGCGTTGCTGAGTATAATGCATTGTTGGCATTATGATGGTTCTGTTATATGATCTCTCTTGAGGTCTTCTTGGTATTGGTCATGAAAAGTCATATTTGTATTTTTTA
This sequence comes from Pinus albicaulis, assembly GCA_034641835.2. Classification (NCBI taxonomy): domain Eukaryota; kingdom Viridiplantae; phylum Streptophyta; class Pinopsida; order Pinales; family Pinaceae; genus Pinus; species Pinus albicaulis. The sequence goes on along the minus strand of CM076580.1, from coordinate 495,039,641 downwards.
TGAAAAGGTCATGTTGAGACCCTTGATGTAAAATCTGTAATATTCAGTCATGTATGAACTTGT